>JARJDU010040498.1:0-19401 GCA_030264695.1 Lissagria laeviuscula
AGCTGGATATTGGCAACCAAAGTTAACAGCATCCACTTTCAATTTTAACGTTTTATAACGAAGCTCATATGGCGGCAAATTAGCGAAACGATGATGGCAGTAACCACAAGCCAACCATCATCCAATCCACCAACGCACTTTTGTTTAGGCCCTTCATAGTTTTTCAACGTTGGCCCGCTCAACGGCCACCTTATGTGTGTTAGCTGAGATATTTGACATTGAAAAATTGGTTTGATATTGCAAACCATCTGGGTGGCATTCTTAAAATTGACTAGACTAATCTAAAATGCTTAAAGTAAATTGGCAAAATAATTACTAAAATGAACATGAAAATTGGCATGGAAATTCAAAACGATTTCTTAACAACAAGAAGCCAAAAAGGGACCTTCAGTATATACAACTATAACTTAAATACATAGTCAATGAATTGATTAAAATCTATCACAAAATGAAACATCTCAATTTTTTTTTACAATCAGAGATAATTGTACCATGCAATTGTCCAATTCTTCCGGTCAATTTACGTTTTTCTGTTCTGGCAGTTTAAGTGCGAGACGTTTCTTCGTACCTTCATTATTCAGACTTTTTCTACGTAGTGGTTGTTCATTCGGCTGTTGAGTACCTTTCCTACGCTGCATACCAATATTTTTCCGATTCGTTGGAGTTTTGCTAGGTCCAGGTTTCTCCGGATTAAAGGTAGGACTTGTGATTCCAGTCTTATGCCAGTTATCCATTTGAGCTTCTCTCGATTCTCTTAAGACAGTCCTTATAGCATTAGTTTCCACGACCATTTCTTGAAGCTTCTTTAGCGTTGAATACAGACAAACAGCGCTGACCAATCCGAAATCAAATAAGCTACACATATGTACCACGAAATTCCTATAGAGATTCTTAAGCAAAAGTTCTTTGCCATTATGTTCAACGAACATCGTACATGCAAGTGGTATCTGACAATCGCCCACGAATCCATATTTCATGACATGCAGATTCCACATTTTCATCAATTCCTTTTCACCTTCATTAACATCAGTAAACTCATCGATCATCTGCATGGTTTTACTTCTAAGCCATTCAGGATCATTCTCTCCTTCGGAATCAATCTCCATCTCTTTAGGATAAATTGGCATGCAAGTAGCAGTATGATGATACAAACGATTGTGACCGGTAATGAAAGGTCTTTGCCCGTCATATTCACAATCGTCGAGTTCTAGAAACTCGGAGAGACTGGGCTTAGGCCTTTTTGGATGACAAACAAGAATATGGGTGACGCTAGCTCTACGTACAGGTCCATTCCGTGAGAAGGCACAGACAGAAGGCTGATTGATCAAATCATGTGGGGATCCTGTATAAGACCCATCATATAACTCATTGATAGCTACATCAACCCGAGCTCCAACTGATATCGGAACATAAGTGAATGTAAAACGGGAATGACATAGTTTCAAGTGTTTGAGCAACATATACAAATCGTGACAATTGAGACTACACCATGGACAATGTAAGTCGTCGCAAGCCTCCGTTTGTTGCCTTGAATTGTTATTGTAAACAAATTGATAGACGATTTGCAGTTTGTCTAGTTTAGGAGCCGGTACCACAGCATTTTCTTTGGTCTCGCTGGTTGGATATGGCGCTGGACGCTCCACCATATCCTCACACTTATGCTGTTTCCAATTCAATTTGAATTTTACGCTCGGCCCCATAAACATAGAATCCAAATCCGCACAGCAATCTTGTAAATCATCATTGCTCTCCCAAGTGGAATGCTTCCTTGGCGAATTTTTATTTTTATGATTTACCTCTTGCAATGTCAAGTCATAATCAGCATCTGATAATAGGCATCGACTATGCTTATCATACACCACTAACTCAGAAATGTAGAACTTCATATTTTCATTGTTCATCGATTTACGCTTCTTGGTGGCCGGTTCAGTTTCATCTTCTAAGTCAATTCTCTCCTTGATGGAATGTTTTACCTTGAGCAGTAATACATAGGACTTTGACAATGATCCAGCTGATAAGGAAAATGCTTCTGAAGGCACACTCACTGATGGAGCCATTATGGGCAGATTGTTAAGTGGGGGATTGACATCAACCTCACACACACCAAAAGAAGCCTCCATTAATGGTGATGAGCTGTCTTTACGCTTCTTATGGCTTATTTTAAATAATACTGTTTCAATTTGTACTTTCTTCACTGATGAGTCAATATTCTTGTCATAGAAACCCAGAAATGTAAGATTCATGAAGCCAGGCTGTATGTTAAGAAAGTCTTTGTTCTTTGTAGTAGTATTTTCAAGCATTGTGTCAACTTTAAAGTTAATTCGACCCTTATGGCATCGAGACATTCGTTGTTTCATATATGAAAGAGTTCTATTGAGGAATATTGGCTGTAGGAAAGTATACATAATATATATATACTAAATTATCTTACTAAGTAATGTGTAAATACTCACTGAACACATATTTCTGGTGCGTAAGTAACGATATATCTGCGTTGGCTCTATGGATAAATACAAAGAAATGGTGTAGCATATTTTTAATATGTAGGTTCTAAATATTATTGTTATTTTGAAACAAATGAAGATAGAAGAATGACTTACTTTCGAAGGCTTGCAGGAATAATTCATGATCAGCTTGTATGTGATCCATTCTTGGATTTTTCGATGAATCTATGTCTTTTTCACGTTTTTTGGGTGGCATTTTCACGAGTTTTGATGGGTTGATATAAACACACAACCGCGAAAATTCCAACGGACGTGGGGGATATGTAGACGCTTGACAGATCGCAGGTATGTAGCTTTATAACGAAAAATGTCCCTAAAACTAATAATTGCATAATCAGCATTACTTTATATTTAAACTTATTAAAACCTATAATCAAAACATCTATTTACTAAATAATTCATTTGTAAAATTTCTACTCAATTTTATATATAAATAATCAGTATTTGTGATGATAAACACGCAATCGATATATTACTAATTTTTAAAGTTTTAGTACATTTTTAGTAGTTGGCAGTACTGCATACCACCTACCGGCATTCGTTCTTCTCCGACTGAAATCGTTACTTTGTGCCTTTATGACATTTACCCTGCACGTTTTATGGAACTCCAAGATGGACGAGCCTATTGGTGAGTGATATCATTACCCTTTTGTTTATATTTAAGCACCGGCATCGCACAAAATTGTCTCCAACCTAAAAACAAACGGCAACTGCGTCAGATATCTCTTGCGCTTCAATTGTTTCGGTTTGTTGTCAACGTCATTCACGCAAGTCATCGTTAAAGTTGTTTGTTTCCATTGTCAATTTATCAAATTTATTTGATTCGGCAAACAATATAAAACTTGTTCAGCCACGAATATATAATATCTTGTCGACAGATATGGAGAATGATAGCAAAGTGTCGAACGTCGTTTTGGAGGATCATCATCATGTTAAGGAGGACAAACCATCCGAATGTAAGATACCTAAGACTGAAACAGAAGACATCAAGGATTCTACCAAAGCTGAGGGGATCAATGAAGTTAGTGGTGAAATCATTGAGGTGAAAGTTGTGTACAATAAAAACAAATTTGATGTGAGTGCACCAGCTAATACAACCATTGCCGACTTTAAGAAACAACTTCAGGGTCTTGTAGGTAAGTTATGATTTGAATTAATGTATACATATATATGTAGAGTTAATTAATGTAATAATACTTTATTGATAATATTTTAGGTGTGCCTAATACAATGCAGAAATTAATGTACAAAGGTTTACTCCAAGATAATTCTACATTATCAAATAGTGGAATCACTAAAGGTGCTAAAGTAATGCTGGTTGGATCTACATTGAATGATGTACTGGCTGTGTCCATAGCAACCAAGACTGACGTCGCTGAAGCAGAGAAGGCTGCTGCATCCAAGGAACCTCTGTCTAAACAGAAGCTTCATAGGAAGATACTTGATAAGGGTATTCCGGAGGATGCTATGCCGGCGCTTAAGTGGTCTAATGTAAATTAAGTCCCCTATCTGCGACACTAGATTTTCGGATTTCATTATAATCATTTTTCTAGGAAAGCCTGCCGATGGTGCCACTCAGTGGGATGCTGAATAAACACGGCAGCAAAATAAGACTCACTTTCAAATTGGAAGCAGACCAATTGTGGCTTAGTACAAAGGAAAGAACTGAGAAACTACCCATGGGGTCGATAAAAAATGTCGTCTCGGAAGCGATTTCTGATCATGAGGAATATCATATTTTGGTAAATATTAATATCTTACTCTAGAACAGTCAATATTGCCTAATGGAGAGACCCAAAAAGAAGAAGAAAACAACTAAATATTATTCTCTTTTAGGGTTTACAATTAGGACCAACTGAAGCATCACGTTATTGGATATATTGGGTACCGGCGCAATACGTCGAAGCAATCAAAAACGCTGTGCTAGGTCAATGGCAATTGGAGTGAAACGTACCGACACGATTCTTGTTTCGCTTTAATACTTTTTTACATCAATTTCAAGTTTCTCACACCCAACAAAATTTCAGCTGTAAATATGTGATAGATGTAAGGAATATTGTTAGCACATTTATGAAGGCCGAAACGTCTGTCTTCAATTTTTCATCGACTTCGAAGTCTTGACGTTGACGATTAATGTGATTTGTTTGTACTCGATTATTTATATAAATAATAGATAAGCGCGAGCAGAAAAAGAGTACTTTTGATAAGATTATTATCGTGGCGTGCATTTGTAATTAATATGAAGAAGAATCAGTCAATTGGTCATTTATTTGTTTAAAAAGAGCAAAAAGACATGAATACAGACGGACAGAAATTGGTCATGTCTGTTCAAATTATTATTAATTATCAAACATTCATACAAATGAGTTTTCGGTTGGATTATTATAAATTAAATTTATACAATATAAAAATGGCTAAAACATATTAATATGGCACTAAAACTATATAGGCTTTGGCTATAATAAAATATCTTAAAATTAATGGTAACATTTTACAAAGTTAAACATAAATTCAATGGCGTAGCTACACATATCAGGCCTAAACGCAAGCATTAACCAAGGGCCTCTATTTTTGTCCCAACAAGAAAATAAAGAGGACAAATTTACATAGTGGCGTACCGAGAGTTAGTGCCGTATAACTTATTAAAACTTCATAGATTTAAGACAAGCCTCCCCCCCCACTCTAGAAATAAGAATTTCATGCAATACCGCCCAGAAATGCAACAAATTTCTTTGCGTCTAACCTATTCTTTGCTCTCAGCACCCCAACGCATCAAAATACCAAGTAACAGATTGCCAAGTGCCCTTAGTGCGGCCTTGAACTTACGACCTCCCTAGCCATAGAGTAGTTAGGCGGCTGCCAGGAGTTCTGCTCCCTTGGGGGGCGCTAAATACCACAGCAAAATATTCCCACTTGCC
Source organism: Lissagria laeviuscula (assembly GCA_030264695.1). NCBI lineage: Eukaryota > Metazoa > Arthropoda > Insecta > Coleoptera > Staphylinidae > Lissagria > Lissagria laeviuscula. The sequence continues at coordinate 5,423 of JARJDU010040498.1, forward strand.
AGGGGCGGGAGGGCCTTCAAATTCTGAAAGTAGCCGCGAAGCCTCTAAATCTGCCGCTGTTAATGGATTTAGCTACGACCCTGCGCATGGGCTCCAATGGATTGTGTATTCTTGCTGTATATATATAGCTACGCCACTGCATAAATTACACAATATAGTTAATTTTGGCAATTCTTCGTATTGAGCAGAAACAGATAGAACAAATAGAAAAGAAGTAGCAATTAAAAACGCAATGAGATATAACAAAAATGTTTCTAGAAACTTCAGAAATTCAACAATTAGCTTTAATTTACTTTTGTTATGTCTTATTGGATATATTTATGTAATAACCCCGGTTAATAACTAACCATACTCCGATTGTATCGACAAACTAAATTCACCCGGTGTTATTGTCGTCCCATGGTACCAGACCCTTGTATCTACTAATACTATAATAACAAAAGAGCCCACATTAATATTGCTTGTTAATGGAAGAGATTGCAAAGAGAGGACAAGTGAAAAACTACAGCATACCTGCATCACCAGGTTCCACATCAAAAGTTACAGATGAACACATTTCCTCACACTCATTGGAAGGCAACAGTTTCCAAGTTTTTGAGCCTTTTAATTGAGCTTGCCACATTAGGCGATTAATAAAGTCAAGCTAAACAGAAAAATTGCATTAAAATCATGAGAGTTAGCAATTAATACAAAAACTGATATGAAATACTTACATGCATAGTTGCACCAGCATCATATCCCATAAAGACGTAATCTTTTGCTGGCATTTCGGAGTCTTCAGGTAAAAAATGCGGTTTTGAATAATACCGACGCATCTCTTTCAATATTTGAGGATGGCAGTTGCCCCTAGTGCACAAAAAGAAACAAATGAATTTTATTGCACATTTTCATATTTAAATTACTACTAACCATCCAACATACCAGGACTTCTCACCTGGTGCATTTAAAACTCTTGATTTTGGCATATCAAGAACATCTCTAAGTGAATTAAAGTCAGATTTGAAGTGCAAAAATTGGCATTCTTCATCAACACTTTTAACTCCATCCTCATACCCTTCATAAAGTGTTTTAAAAAACTGGAAGTTGAACAAATTGTATGCAGGCCAATGTAAAAATGCCCCCTTGATCACAACAGGTTTGGAAGTATATGCATATTGTGCAAATTCATAATTTGATAGATTTTGTAATACAATTGGCTTTGTAACGTTTATACAAAATTGGCAGTTTGAGATTGGTCTAGTAGCCTCCCATATGAAATAGTTGTTAGGCAGAAGACATCTTATTCCCAGAGAATAGTTAATAATCAATTGAAGTAGATCTTCGCCATAGAATAAGGCGAATATAACGATTATCACAGATAAAGAAAGACTTAACCTGTTCCTGCAGTGTGGATCATTTGGTGGATGATTCTGTATGTTGTATCCATATTTTATGTATTTTAAGTGCAGTTCAGTGAAGCTTTTAGTAATAGGGTCATGTTGTTGCATGATTTGATCACATTTTTACTGATTTTTAGTTTGTAGAAAAAGTGTGCGTGGGTGGTTTGTTGTGTACTTATATTCCAAACAAATTAGGGAGTTTGTTTAATTAATTAGTCGTTAGATGGCAATAATTCTACCCAGAAAAAAGAAAATTAAAGTTCATGAAAGGAAAATACAATTATTTTTCGAAAATATAACTCAAAACTGTTTTAATATACAAATACCTTTTAATTTATTTAATTATATATTTAAATATTATTTTAAAATATATTGAAACAAAAGTGGGGAAATTCCTGCTGTTTGCAGGAGCATAACCTCAAATCATGAACAAGTGTCAAAAATTGCAATCATAATTGCAATTGTTTTCTGAAACTAGTTTAATCATTTTAATCTTATTTTTAGCAATTAAATTGTGTACAAATTATGTGATTATTGATAATCAAAAGGTATAATATTATCTACAACTGCAAATCAACAAATCCTCAGTCATCATGGCTAAGTAAATACATTTTACATCTTATTGCATTATTTACTTTTAAGATTGTTATTTACTTTATACATAATTCAAGGGAAATGATGATAATTTTTGTGTACGACACGCAATTATTACAACATGAGGAAGATGATCCAGCATCTGCCATTCTGTACTTTCATCCAGGATGGGTATCTGATCAACAAAAAACAGCACTTTGTGGACAAATTATGGGAACTGTGCATTTCCTGAAATCAGTATTTAATTGTGCAAAGATTATTTCTTTGCAAAGTGGAAAGTTTTCAGTTCGAGAGTATGGAAGATATATATTGGTAAAATATATTAAATATTTAATTTAATACTCTGCTGAATATAATCAGTACATATACTTTTTAGGCTGTGGGTACAGATAGAAATATTGCAGATTGGGTATTAGATTATAGAGCTGACACCTTAACATCACTCATTACATTCTTCCACAATGATTTAGAAGTGATGACTGAAATGTATCCAAGTACTGAATGCATGTCTGCTAAATTATATCACATGTTTGAGACTTACATCAAGATTTTGACATATAGCAGCAACTTGTTTTCAAATATACCCAAAATTCACTTACCAAAGAGCGCTAGTAATGTGTTTTTGGAGTCGATGCAAATTCTGCAATGTTGTCAGGAGGTGGAACATGTCTTAGGAGGCACAATGCTATATCACAATAAGTAAATTAATAATCAATTACATGTCCCAGCTGACACATACGGTGGCCGACGGGCGGGCTAACGTTCTCTTTCTGATCCTGGAACGTCGGCACAACGTCTAAAAAAGACGAAGGGCTAATACATAAATGCAACGTTAGACCGTTGGTGGCCGCGCTTTGTGTGTTACCTGGGATATAGCATTATAAATTTATTTTATTATGTTGCTATTTCAGAGTGTTAGCAACCCAATTAAGTAGCAATCTTACTAAAAGATTGGTACTCACAGATCCATACAGGATTAAATCTCCTGCTGAGACAGTAGAAGTAGATTTCCAGCTTCCTTTGGGTGTGCAATTGCTTCATGTGTATGTAGAAGGCAATGATTATCAAGATCTCTTGGAAGATGCATTGAGGACAAGGACAGTGCACTTGTATCTCAATAAACGGAGTTATACAAAATCGGTAAATAAATACAAATCCATTTTGAAACCATCTAACTCTCTAACTTTCAGATCCAACCAACTAAGGAACCCGTACTTACAGCAATGAAACGTGATCAATCTATAATATTCTCTACTGTCCCTGAAGAAGATTCCGACGCTCATTCTCCAATCAACATTGAAACAGCTATTCTCCCACCTTCAAAACCACTAACTCGCCCGAAATTCTTGAATTTGCGATCTAAAACCATTGATGAAAAGCCCATACCACCGAAATCTACAGTTACAACACCTTTTTATGGACACACTAGTATATGTTCCACACCCATGACAGATCTTAACAAAGTTCTTCACCAAAATGCTATGTCCATTGTTCTTGATCCTGAACAATCCACTATCGAACAAAATGAAGAGATAGAAGAAACTTCTGTTAAAGATGATTCAGAATTAGTGAAGAACGAAGACGATTGGAAATCGGCTAAAGAGGATTCACCAAATACAAATAGAAATGATGCAAATATTAAGGAAAACGATGAGAATGAACTGGCAAGAAACAAAATGGCGGTGGTGAAAGACAGAGAAACAAGGGAAAGAAAAAGTTTAACGTTGCCATTGAAGTCGTTATCGTTTGATTCGGATTTGTATTCACCATTAGTCCGCAATAAGAACTATGGAGGTGTGCAGTTAACACCATTGATGTCAAAACTGAGTCTTCTCGCATTAGATGAGCGATCAAGTGGTTTCTGTAGTAGGGATACCACACCAAGTGAATATAAAGATTTCCGGTTTACACCCACTCAACCCAATTGTAACTTTCTAAAGGGTCAAGGGACGAAAACCGAGTCGAAATTTCGTAGACCGATTGCAGATAAACTTAAGAAAAGTATTTTGTTTATTTGTGGTCAGCAAGATATGGTTGTTGGGTTATTACTTGAGGAAAATGCACATCGATCGCCTGAAGTTATTAGAAAACTTGTAAGGATTTTGCAAACTTTATTTTTTTTTTAAACCCAGGTAACACACATACGGTGGCCGCCGGGCAGGTCAACGTTTTCTGGCTGACTTGAAGGGATGATGGGTCAAAACAAAAATGCGTTGATGGATGGAGATTGGCCAGTGGTTACTACCATCATCGTTCTGCTGTATTGCCGCCAACGCAAGTTTTTTTGGAGGTGCGAACTGCGCGCGCGAAATGAGCTGGTAGTCTCGTTGTAAAATGTTTCGCCGACGATATTAAAATTATGTTTAAATGCATTGATTTACCGACGTAGTGCCAATAAATAAAGGCGTCGTATTTGCTTACACGTCGCCGACGTTCCCAACGTTGGGTCTATCAGTGGCTGACCTTCGTATGTTAGCTGGGTTTAGTTCTATATAAATATTAAGTCATTGGTTTGGTTTTTCTTTAAAAATAAATATTAAGGCATTGGTTTGATTTTTATAGTGGGAGATGTGTGTAGAGTCCTTGGGGAAGTTGGAGAAGCAACTTAGGCATTGTTTGGAGACTTATCCAGGGACAGGTAACGGCAATAACAGTTCTTCAGATAGTAATGATCCATACAGCTACTTGAGTATGGATCAACATTGGGATACAATCCAACGTGGAGGGCCTTGGGGATGTGGTGAACTGGGTGCATTGACACATCTCCATCGTGACTTCAACAACACCAAGAATATCACTGAAATCACTCTAAGGTTAGTAATTTTTCTGGCAGATTTTCAATACACGCAGACATACTATTTATTTCCTTAAACTAAATCACTGTCACTATCATAGAAGATAAACATATAGATCGATCCCCATAACCAAATCGCCATTATGATGTAAAAAAGCATGTTTTTGGATGACACTTAGTACTAACCCATGACATTAAAGTGAAACTTGAAAATCGTTTGCAATGCCTAAATGTGAGTTTCGACCTTGTAGCGGATGCATAGACATAAAACACGCTTGCTATATCATGGGTGCAATATTTGTGATTAAAGTTGGTATCACTCTAGAATTCTGCATTACTATAATGGGTTACGCGCGGATTAATCATATTGATGTTGGATTCCTAGTAATCTTCCTCATACCTTTTGTGCTCTTCATCCTTGGGTTGTACTTCCTAAATCGTTTGCTTGTCGCCCCAATGCTGATTACTTCTGCAATGTCATTCATCATGGAGTTGGCAACCATTGCCGCTATCTTGGCGATATCCAATGAGTCACCCGATAATAAAAAGTTCGTTTTCGATAATGGCGATAAAAGCGATTTGGTATTCCTGATATTTTTTGCTTTGGGAGCTGCCTTTGATTTCTATTTCGTTCTGGTTATCATCCGCCTGCTAATTCGAATGACCACTAAGGTCACTAGTGTCTTCCAAGTGGAGAAATTGGACCTCACGTTGTATTCATACACTCGCTTTGGTATCACGTTATTGGCACACATTGAGGGTAGTAATATATTATGACTTTTTACAGAGACGACGATTCTATAATATATGGGCACCATGCAGGGAAAACTGAGGTGTATTATCTACAATCTGCAAGTAGTAATGCTGGACTACCTCCTCCTGCTGATCCCATGGGCATGGTCCCTTTAAAAGCAAAACGACGGTTGGAGCGTGATCACGCTATTATTTTATTGTAAAATTTCTGTTTCACAATTTTATAATATTTTAGATTTATTGGTAGTAGCTCAACTCTCAACATATAGTAGAGATCAGATCAATTTTATGTGATTCATAGATTACTTATTATGATACATTCCAAGTATATTATGTGCCAATTTTACAAAAGGGTAGACGTATTCTAGTCAAATATAAAGACGTATTATTAACATGTATGTTAGAGGTTCAAAAACTGGTAACCTATGATCAAAAATGTATATTTAGTGTGAGTAGCAATATTTGAAACGCATTTAGTACAAATTGGTTGTTTATTTTCATGAGTTATTTCTAATTCTAGTTGATGATGTGAAAAGACCAAAAATTATTTTTCATGTGTTAAATGTGGTCATTGATTAGGTAACCGATAGCAAGCAATGTAAACATAATCAGTTGTGAAGAGAAGATTCAGTTAGATAATCCAGTACAATAATTTCGCCATTCTTCCATATGCTTAGTGCCAAACATGCTAATTATCTATTTAAATGTCTGTATATATATGAAACATGAAAATATATTATGTAATCATGAAGAAACTAATCAATGTCTTATCTTTGATGGATATATCAATCAATGACGGTTGCGCTTAATCCAATCAAGATAAGAATACACTCGTGTGAATACATCAGGATATCCTCTTGCGCAAGGATTACCCCATGAGACTACACCAATTTGTTGCATCTTACTATCTACCAAAGGACCACCTGAATCACCTTGACAGGCTCCTTCACCCTTTTGCGTAAGAGTACACACAGCAGTTTCATAAACCTCTAAACTCTTGGACGTACCATGTGCTTCAATGCACTGCTTTATCGGTATAATCTTCAACTGGATGAACTGCAAATGATTAGGTTTCGTCCATCCTGGATAGGAGGTAGCTCCCCATCCAGATAACATCGCATCTTCGTGATCTTCAATATCGGAGGTCCTTAATTCCACTGGGGCAACTCCATTATGAAAGTTGATGGGACTCTTAAGTTTGATAATGGCAATGTCGTTGGTAACTAGGAACGGGTTGTAATTTTCATGGGCGACGTATGATTTCACTTGATATTCTTCTGTTTGTTCATCGAGCTTATTATTGCCAACACGGATTGTCATATCATTGCTCAGGCTTCCTGCAACGCAGTGGGCTGCAGTGAGGATCGTCGTTGTATCAAGAATAGATCCTCCACAGCTGTGGGAACCATGAAGACGCATGGACACTTGATACGGGAATTGATTGGGTGCAGCATCATGACCACCAACTATACGCCAATCTGCTGGGGATGCTATAAATTTTAATATAAAAGATTAGAGGCAAGACAGAAGAAGAACAAAGAAGGAATTAAATTGGAAAACACTTAGCAAATAAAATAGTAAAAAGGGATTATTCCAGTAAAAAGTTGGCTGAGAATAAAGTCATTGTTGCTTACCTAGGGATGATACCACACAACAGAAAATCAAGGTGGCCGACAACATGGTTCGATAGTGTTTTTAGAGTTCTGAATTCAATGAACATTATGCTTATGCTTATATATAGTTAAATGGCGGATTTTATCAGGTAAGTAACCAGGATTAATGAGCAATTGTAATTTGTAATTGGATCAAATCCTTTGCTTCCTTTACATTAATACAGTGCGTCACTATAAACATGGTTTCCAAGCAGTTTTTATTTTAATGCAAATTCTAATTAAATAGTCTTATTACTTAATGTTACACTTATTTCTATTTCCTGTTTTTCTCAATCCATCCTAAATAGGAATACACTCGAGTAAACACGTCAGGAAATCCACGAGCGCAAGGATATCCCCAAGATACAATTCCAATCAATTCTACATTGTCATTGACCAATGGCCCACCAGAATCTCCATGACAAGCACCTTCACCTTCTTTAGTAAAGGTGCACACTTCCGTGTCATAAACTTGAAGTCCATGCAGATTATGAGCATCCGCGCATTGCTTCACCGAGATGGTCTTCAATTTAATCCATTGAAGGTCATTGGGTACTGATCCAGGATAGTTGTTTTTACCCCAACCGGAAAGGGTGACACTTGCACCATTATCAATATCATTTTTGGGTAGTTCTATGGGTTGCACACCATCATGGAAGCGAATTGAATCCTTGAGTTTTATGATAGCAATGTCATTGATTATTTTGTAAGCGTTGTAATCTTCATGGCGGATGAATGAAATTACTTTGTAGCTTTCGGTTTGCTCTGTGAGAAAATTACTGCCTACGCGGACAGTTAAATATGAGGGATTACGGCTTTCAACGCAATGCGCTGCTGTGATGATAGTGGAAGCGTCTAAAATAGACCCTCCGCAGGTGTGCATACCTGCATAACGCAGGGACACTTGATAAGGAAATTGATATTCTGAAGCTGCTTCACCACCGACTATTCTCCAATCGGTCGGAGATCCTGTATAGTTGAATTATAGATTGAAATTGGAACGAAATTAGAACAAGGTGGCGGCTTACCCAAGATGCCGGAAGTGGCGCACAGTAGTAATACAATGAATTCCATGGTTTCAGATGAGATATAAAAATTAGTATGGAAGTACTTGTGGATATCTCAAGTTATTTATAGCTGGATTTATCTGAATTAACTTGGTTAAGATAACAATACAAGTATTTGTTGTAATTGTTTATAATTGCAAGTCAAACAAATTTCGAATTCGGATTCTATTGAACAATTCCAATTGACACATAATAGAGATTGTCTCCAATTGGGAAACATTTAATTATTAAAAACCAACAAACTTAAGTATTCAATCAGTATTTTTATTACATTTTATTAACATCAAAAATCATAAACAAATCGATCAAGATCAACTTATTTCCTGTTCGCTTCAATCCAGTCCAAGAAGGAGTACACCCTGGTGAAAACATCTGGGTATCCTTGAGCGCATGGGTTACCCCAAGAGACAATACCGATCTGTTCCTTGTTTGCATCAACCAATGGGCCGCCGGAGTCACCGTGGCAAGCGCCCTGTCCCTTGTGGGTCAAGGTGCACACTTCGGTGTCGTAAACTGGGAGACCGGTACCTTCCTCGTGAGCATCGGCGCACTGCTTGACAGAGATCGTCTTCAATTTGGCGAACTGAAGGTCATTGGGGACGGAGCCAGGGTAGGAAGTAGTTCCCCAACCGGATAGGATAACATCATCATTATCACCGATATTGGTCTGACGCAATTTGACAGCTTCGACGGCACCCTCTCTGAATTGAATGGGCTCGGCAAGCTTGACAATGGAGACGTCGTTGTAGATGTTGTAAGGGTTGTATTCGGGATGAGCGATGAGCTTTGCGACTTTGTATTCTTCGGTTTGAGCGTTCAACTTGTTGTTGCCAACGCGGACGGTCATGGAGCTTGCGCTACGGCCATCCACGCAATGGGCAGCGCAGAGGACGGTGGTTGCATCAAGAATGGAACCTCCACAGCTGTGAGAACCGAAGTATCTCAGAGAGATTTGGTAGTTGAAGTCTCCAGCTTTGGCAACTTCACCGCCGACAATGCGCCAGCTTGGCTTGGCTATAGTTATAATAATAATAATAAATAAGTAGATAATTAATTAAATAATTATCAATTTTAAGATGATTTACTTACCCAAAGCGACGGAAAGGGTGCAGAGAACGAAAATGGCTACCTTCATGTTGTATCGAGAGGAATCGACCTGTGTCTCTATGTTGGCAACGATCGCAATATTTATACTAGGAGTTATCATGATTTTTGATTAATATTGCGGATTTGGACCCACTCTAGGTACTCGAGATTAAGATTTCAATACTCGAGTCATTTCCTTCCCATAATGTAGGATTTTCAATGTTGCAATGCAATGTTTGAATGGGTTTCGTCATTGTTTATTACAATATTAAGAGGAGAATAATACATTGATAGATTCATTAGTAATTGCTTCACAATAATATCTATTCTCAATGGAACTTGGAAAGAGCATTAATTATTTGTATGTTTGGCATTGGGATTACATTTGAAGGTAGTTCATTGTTTTTGTAGTTTATTTATAGATAACATTACTAATTCCCTTGCTAAGTAGATAGATTGTCTAAATTGATAACATGATAAGAGCAATCAAGAACGGAAATTGCTTGCTTATAGTCCAATTTAATTAACGCTGGATCATTTCCACTCGAGATTAAACATATTTTTATTACTCTTAGCAAATAGAGAATTAAAATCAATCATCTCAATAATAGAAAAAACATTTTTATAAAGAGATTTCTTATCGGATTTCATATAAATCACCTACTTCTCTTGTACTTATAACAACATATAGCTATGTCCATAGACAGCTACACTATCAACATGAAGCAAATCCTAATGATTTGCGCACTTATTGCGCTTACAAAAGGTACCTACATCACTTAAATTCTTCAAACTTGACTAACATCATTTCTATTATTATTATTAGCTTCCCCAATCCAGAACAAAATTGTCGGCGGTAAAGATGCCCAACCCGGACAATTCAAATACATTGCCTCTTTGCGCACAGACTACAACAATTGGCACTTCTGCGGGGCAACTATCATCTCCCCAAGGACTCTCGTCACTGCTGCACATTGCAAAGTCTATGACATTAGCTACATGGTAGCTGTAATTGGGACCACTAAATTGGACGATTCTCAAGCCAAACGGTACACTCTTAAGGAGTTTATCACTCATCCAAAGTATGACCCCAGTCAGATCACTAACGATATCGCAGTGGTTATCCTGAACGAAGACATTGAATTTACCGATTTGGTGCAACCTTTAACTCTGACTAGCGCTAACGTAGAAGATGGCGAACGACTCACTAGCAGTGGTTGGGGATACACTGTCCATCCAGGATGGACAGCTCCTAATGATTTGCAATGGATGCAGATGAATGTTGTCAATGAAAAGGAATGTCAACGCATTAGTGGGGAGACTACTTATGGTAAAATTTGTACGTTAGAATCTGAGGGTCAAGGAGTCTGTTCTGGGGATTCTGGTGGTCCATTGGTCAATAACAGAGGTGAATTGGTTGGAGTCACATCTTCCGCATTTTTGTGTGCGCTGGGATTACCTGATTTCTTCACTGATGTGTATTTCTTTAAGGATTGGGTTTTGGCCCATGCACAAATGTAATAATGTTGTTGTAATATCAAATTTTATGTAACATTTATTATAATTAAAAAGTTGCTATCTGTCATTAGTCTGCGCCTGGTTTAAATAGAAATTAGTAATAAAAGTTTCTTATCAAAGTTTGTTGCACTTGCAATCAGTGAAGTAAAGGCAATCGAAGTTGTTTGTATGTCTTGTACTGTTTTTCGATAATGTCGTCATTGACTGTGGTAAAACTTCCTCAAATTTTTTATCGGAATATAATGCTGAAATGAGGACATTGGGTTGCGCTTTCCAGGTCTTTGTTTACCGCAAATAGCGCAGTGTCATCGGGGGCGTAGTTAGGGTTTTCAGCGCGTGGAGGTAACTGAACTCAGGAAATGAACGTTTTGGGGAATCCATCAGAAATCATTGCTTCTAATAGCGGTGAATTCTCCAAGCACTTCCTTTTCAAAAATTAACATTTAAACAGGCACTTGCAGAAACGGCGTTTTATTTTATGCCCGAAAATGTTATTTAAATTCTATAATTACATTAGATTAGCGGCCATAAAACATCAATTTGAAGCTCTTTAGGTGCTATCTCTCTGTCCCTCTTTACCCTTGTCTAGCTACGTTTCTAAATGTCATCTGCAAAAACAGCTATTTTACTAAATAAATATGTTTTTTTTCAAAATATTTGGTTTTTATTGTATATATTTAATATTGCATTATGTTTTTAATGGCAATACGTCATTATTCAAGGTCTGGAGGAACTGTCTAGGTCATCTTAAAGTACTTATTATTTGTAATAATTAAATTTAAATTCATTAAAACAAACAAATTTAGATCTAATCACTAATTATGATAACCATACTATATTATATTAGGTGTACGTGATTAGTTTTATAAAAATAAAATGCAAGTGTCTATTATCAATGAAACCATAAAAAATGTAATCAAATGATTTCATTCAATAATTAGCAAACCTTGATAAACCTCTATTTTTAAGAAAGTGATTTAAGTATATAAACCGTTTTAGGTTTCAGATCTCACTACAGCTCATCAGCTCAGCAAAATGAAGGCATTCCTAGTTTTCTGCGCACTCGTTGCTTTTACCCAAGGTACAAACATTTATTTGATTTTATATAAATATTTAATTAAAAACATATTTTTCTAGCTGCAAGCTTCAACAACCGCATCGTCGGTGGTGAAGATGCCGCTCCAGGACAATTTCCTTACATCGCATCAATGCGTCGCGGTAATTCCCATTTCTGTGGAGCTACCATCATCGGTCGCAGGACTCTCGCCTGCGCCGCTCATTGCAACGTCTACAATGTAAACGACATCGTCGCTGTTCTTGGTACCAACAACCAGAACGACGACAACGCCCGTCGATACAAGGTAGCTTCTTTCATCATCCATCCTGATTATGACGCGTACACTATCACCAACGACGTCGCCGTGATTATCCTCACCGAGGACATCGATTTCAATAACTTGGTTGCTGCAGCTCCATTGGCTAGCGGCCCAATGAGCGATGACCAACGCCTCACTAGCAGTGGCTGGGGATTGACTTCTTATCCTGGTAGCATTCCCAACAAACTTCAATGGATGCAAATGAATGTTGTAAACTCTCAAGTGTGCAAATCACAAACAGGACAAATCATGACTGGCAAGATCTGTACTTTAGAAGTTAGCGGACAAGGTATCTGCTCTGGGGATTCTGGCGGTCCATTGGCCAATAGCAAAGGAGAATTGGTTGGTATCACTTCAGCTGCGTACCTTTGTGCTCTCGGCATGCCTGACTTCTTCACCGATGTATATTACTTCAAGGATTGGATCCTTGACAATGCTGTTATGTAAATTAAGCAAGATTTGAATAAAAGATTATCATGTCATTGAATATTTAAGTTCATATTAAGTACAAGATATGTTTGGGTAGGAATGATTGCAAATGTTATTCGATTGTGATAATTTTTAAGTGTCCCAATTCAAGTTATTTTTAGTAGAATAGGCACTTGAAAAAGCGATCGGTGACTATATAAATGCTCCCAAAGCTTCATATTTGATTATATCTAAAATGAAGATCGTCCTAGTATTTTGTGCACTTGTTGCTTTCACCCAAGGTAATATACAATATTAATTAACAAACTTTAAGAATAGTTATTAATTTTTTTTATGACAATTAGGTGCAAGCTTTAACAGCCGTATCGTCGGTGGTGAAGACGCCAAAAAAGGGCAATTCCCCTATATAGCATCTTTGCGTTATTACGATTCTCATTTTTGTGGAGCAAGCATTATTGGAGAACGCACCCTGGTCACAGCCGCCCATTGCAATGTTTACAGCAATATTGTCGCCGTTGTTGGGACCAATGAGCAGAACGACGGAAACGCTAAACGTTATACCGTGAAAGCATTCATTTCTCATCCTGATTACGATTCATCCACTATTACCAATGACGTGGCTGTTGTCATCCTTGATGAAGACATCGAGTTCAATGATTTGGTGCAACCAATTCCATTAGCTAGCCGCGCGATTGAAGATAATCAGAGATTAACTAGCAGTGGATGGGGGCTCACAACATATCCGGGAAGCATTCCTAATAAGTTGCAATGGATGCAGATGAATGTGGTTAATAGCGACAAGTGTGCATCCCAAACTGGACAAATTATGACTGGGAAAATCTGTACGTTGGAGGTCAGTGGTAAAGGTATCTGTTCTGGAGATTCTGGTGGTCCTCTTGCTAATGAGCAAGGAGAGCTAGTCGGTATCACTTCAGCTGCATATTTGTGTGCTTTGGGATTGCCAGATTTCTTCACCGATGTCTTCTTTTTTAGAGACTGGATTGTACAGAATTCTGGGTAAATTTATGTAAAATGTGTAAAAAATTAATACTGTATATAATTCTGTAAAGTATTCATAAAATATATATTTTAATAATTCTATTTTTTGTTTTGTTTTGACATGTTTGGGCTGTAGTAAATTAAAGAGAGGTTTAATTAGTTTTGAATTGATATATTGGTATTCATAAATGATAACAGTGTACATAGTATACGTGCGAATTGCTTAGCGATGCAACCATTATCTTAATCCAGGGACTAATGACTTTGTTTACATCGGTTCCTATTGCTACAGGTCAGTTAGAATATGTCCGCCGATCGTGGTGAAACGTGTC
>JARJDU010040527.1:0-15094 GCA_030264695.1 Lissagria laeviuscula
ATTTAAGATATTATTTTATATTTACAACTTGATTCAATACATATGACAGAGGAAAACATCTCTTTTTTCACTGGTACTACAGCTGTGGGTGCTTATTCTCCCCTACACGATCTGAAAAATAAACTCGGATGTGCGGGCGCGGAGTCTTACGGATCGAACGCATTTGAAGCAACGGAACACTGTTACTACGCATTCGTGAATATCTGAGCTGCTGGCTTGCTTCTTATTTTTCTACACTTTAGTGCAAAGGATGCGGTAGTAGTGGAAGGCAATAAAATGAAGTAAAAGACTCCGCACTTGAATACCAAACTCTGTTCACATTTCAGGTCGTGTGTGGGGGGGGGGAGAATAAGCACCCTGCCCTTCATCAGCTTCTTCCCGGTTCAAAGACCCTTTTCGGCATTCTATCTTTACCTTCAGACGTTCGCACAACGTGCCCTCTCCATTACAGTCTGCGTTTTAATGTACCCAGATACCGGGGGTTTCTTGAGTGTCCGGTAAATTTCTCTGTTGTAACGAATCCTATTCGTGGCTCTGGATTCTTCACATTATTTTTCTTTCAAAGGGGGCCTATTCTGGCTTCGTTGCTCAGCGTGAGGATGGGTTTTTCGTTTTGAATACCGGTACTCACAGGAAACATCTACTGTTGTTTTATTCATGAGTTTTTTTTTATAATGCGCATTTATAAAATTGTTTTGCGACTACTTTCGGGTGCTGAGTAATCTTCTATTTTTATTCTTTTAACTCACAAATTGATTACAATGGGTTTCAAATATTTCTTCCAACAACCTAATAGGGTTTTTAAACAATCTTTAAAAGTTTTTTCCTTGCAAAGTTACAATATTATTGTTTTAGGTACCTCATATTCAAAGTATTTTAAAACTTTCCATGAAAATTCTACTGGAAATTGGTACAGCTCGAGTTCCCAGAGAGAATTTATTAAAACTTCTCGTTCACCCTTAGTTTTAAATTACTTTCTATCTACTTTATTTACCTAATTAATATATTTTACTTAGCATTTATACTCAACTTAAGTCATCAATTATATAAATGCATAGCTTAAACCTAACCAAAAATTATTTATATAAAAACTTATTAAATAAATATAAAACCACAACTTAGTTCCACAATATTTTTAGAATAAACAACCTAAATGAACGGGATAATAGCTCTCGGTCATTTTTGCGAAACCCATGGTCCTTGCATCATTCTTTCAACACAAAGATACTCATCCGAGGTGGAACCACAACAGAAGCCCCACAACTTAGTTGTTCCTTGCTGTGAAGCATGCCAATCATTGCAATTGGAACAAGCATATTCAAGCAGAGATAATAAATACAATTATATAACAACAAGGACACCTCTCCTGCAAGAAGATGCCTTTTTACTGCGTCAAGCAGTTGTTAGAAGTTTAAGCTGTGAGCAAGAAGGGACCCTTTATTTTGGGGACAATGAAAGAGGACATGTATTTTCACATTCTTTTAATGTCCATGACACATTGGCCAGAGGTTTCCAACGTAAATACAGCATGATGGTACTGATGAAAGACAAATTAACATTATTAAATGGTTGGGGGATATTGTCCAAACATATAGAACATATTGCCTTGGATTTGATCCAGAAAACAGAAGTTGTTAACAAGAGGGAGCAATGCGAGAAGTCGCAGAAATCTCAGCGGCAATTAGAAGGATCACCGTCAAATATTTCTAGATCTTTGGAGCATTTGACTGGAAAACCTGGTATCTATGCTTGGTTGCATTTATGGTTTGCTTGGATACTTGGATGTCCTGTGGCTCTTGAGGATACTTCCAAACTACCTGCAAAGTTGATGGTTCCTGCACCAAGTTCATATCTTAGAGTAATGTATCAGGAAATGGGTGAGGTTTTTAGTAAAGCGCTGCTGTTATTTCTAAATGGTGTGCAGATTCAGTGTGATGATCAAGCTGTGGTGGACGCGATGCAATCGTTATGGCCATCTGATCATCCGCGGGTCAATTCTGGGAGTACTTGTTGCTTATATAAAAATGATATTAGGTGGCAAATAGAGTACAAAATGGAGGTGAATTTGGTCAACTCACGGTCACGGCTGCAGAAAGATTTGGAGCTTGTTTTGGGTGACAGGAGGCTTTCAGATAGTTGTCTTGGTTATCAAATTGGGTCTTTGGTCATGGGCTGGATCCATGCTGCAAATGTATTGCTAGCATGTCCACAGTTTGATATAAGTTTGTTGAGAAGTTTAAATATTAGCAAAAATGATGTGGCAATGATATCAAGCATTGTTTCTAGCCATCCAAAGGGGGAGGAAGTCGTTGCAAATTTATATTTAGTATTGCAGAAGTGAATGAATATGTTCCCAGCTACACAAAGCGCGGCCATCGGTCGGCCTAACGTTGGAAACGTCGGCGACGTGCTGGCAAAAATTTAACGTACGTTAAGCCATGCGTTGGCTATTATTGGGATTACATTGGCACTACGTTGACAGAGCGATAGATTTAACAATTGTGTTGGCAAAACGGCGGCATTACTGTGCGTTACAGTTGTTGACTTGGGGAGTTTGTTAAACGCTTCCAACACCACTTTTTACGTTTTTCTAGGCTACAAAGCTCATTTCGAGCACGTAGTTTGTACCTCCAAGAAAATATGCGATGATGTCATTGGCCTACCATCATCTTTCAACGCGTTTTTGTTTTGGCCCTTTATCGTTTTTCGACGTTTCCGGATTGGCCAGAAGACGTTAGCCCGCCGAGCGCCCACAATTTGTGTGTTAGCTAGATTATCAGTATTGTTATAAATAATTACATAAGCAAATCTAATTTATTTAGTATATTATCTATTGATATGCTTCTATTGGTATATTAAATTACTACATCATCTAAAATATCTTGGAATAATTCTTGTTATCAATTTTGTTATGTTGGCGTTTCCCTAATTGATCCTTCTTCCTTCTAGCTTCAGTTTTCAAATATAAATGTGAATAGGTATGTACAATCAGTTCATGCTTGCTATCAAAACTACTACTACATTGCAAACAGTGATACATATGCGTGGCATAATGGGAAATCATGTGTTCTTTCCAATCCCTCGCTTTCTCAAACCGTTGCTTACAAGTATTGCAGGCATAAACCTTTCCCGATGTAGGTTTTACCAAAATCCTACGTTTACCTTTCGCCTGGGTGCAGTTTTCACACATTGGTTGATTAATATACTTCTGATCGGTGAAAAACGAGCTACAAATGGAACAAGCATAGCCTGAAGATTCCGAGCTAATTGATGGATTGGCTTTGTCATCAATTTTCTCCATTCCAATGGGTGTTGTTACAGGCACATTTTTACTTTCAAAGAAATTAATCTTTTCTTCAACATGATTCTCCACCAATGGAGCTGTTTGTCTTGCATCTTCAGGATTAGATTTATCCATCAATTGTTGATAGTCTGGGTTTGTTTTTAAACTAGCAGTACCAATACTCGAAGATTGATACTCGGAGACTCCTGACTGAGAGGAAAATGCAACCGAGGAGTCTTCGTTTCTCCCTTCATAATCATCTTCGCTCAAAGCAGCACTGCCAGAATGTCGAGAGTTATCGTCAAGATTGATTTCATTACAAGATGCATGCAGTCTTTTATTGAGATCATCAAGGTTGACGTTTTGAAGAAACACCTCGTTTTCCATGACGTTGGTCTTGAAATTTTGAAAGTTGAGCGTTGTCACTAGACATCTCTGACATATTAGAAGTGGAAGATGTCCTTGGGAAGGATTAATCTCAATGCCTAGGCATTCCTTTAATATATCTAGGAAGCGAATGTTGTCGAAGAAGAGGTTTACTAGTTCTGCTAACTTTTCTCGTTCTTCTAGACAAAGGCGGCATACTTTGTTTCGTAGATGAACCGAAGAAGCTGTGCTTTTTATTGATGGAGTCATATATTTGTAGAAGTTTGACAAATCTTTTGTAAAAGGTGGATGGGTTTTAGTAAATAACAATGAAATGAAAAAAGTCAAATTATTTTGCATAAACAATTGTATAATAATATATATATCAATTGTTTTATTTTGTTTACAAACAGGGTTGTTGCATGCAATTTAAAATTTAAAAAAATCGAGGATATAGTTAATGCGAGTGAGCATGAGCAACTTATTCTTTCATCTATGAACTTAACAGCTTGCGAAGTAGTAGAAATGAGCGAGATTTGTGATATAGCTACCAACATAATTCTACATATACTAGGGATACAAGCTGGTGATATCCATTGCCAACCCAAGAAATGATTCACTGACTCGGAACAAATATAAATATAGAAGTAGTGAGCCTATAGCGCAGAAAGTTTGGAAAATTTATTAGGATTAGATTTAAAATGCAGGTATGAGTATTATATAAGTTGTATAATTAAATAAAAATAGCAAAAACAACAGAAACAAAGTAGAAGTTTTAAGAGTTATTGATATTTAAAATGTACAAGGCTGAACGCTCTGCGCATGCTCACGGGGGCTAGAGGCAAACGAAAACAAACGATATAGTTATTTTTATTCTGATTTCACTGATATTTCAAATAGTTAAATTTCAATAATTTTTTAAAAAGCCAATAAATTTCTAAAAAAATTGGTAAAAATGTCTGTGGTATAATAATTAGAAAATGTAGATTTAATAAAAGGAAATTTAACATGCAACAACTTTATTTAATATACCTTTGGTAATATACCATATGTATTAACTCATGTTCAAATGTTTCAACACATGTGTTAATGTGTACATTTACTCGAAAACATGTTATTTTATCCGTAAGATGTCCAAAAACCCGATATTTAAACAAAAGAAATCATTTAATACAATACCCCCTCCACTCTCTCCTCATTCACGTACTGTTTCTGTATTATATAAAAAATGATCGATTATTTAGTACATAGATTAAGTATATTATTATAGCCGTAAGCAGTGCATAGTTCATTTCATTTAACGCATCCAATTCACATTCTGTTTTGTTATATTTTCATTTTGCATCTAACATCTGGCCAATAAACATCCTTCCTTAATATTATTGTGGTTAAACATAACATAATTGAAGTGTCTTCACAACTTCAAGTATAATATGATTTAGTGAAAGTTGTTGATTTCCTTTGTACATTTAGAAATATTGTGCTGCTAACATTATCACAATGGTGCATGTATTAAGTAAATTAAGTCCTATATCAGTCTCATGCTTGGAATATGTCCATCCATGGACTGATAGTTGTGCCCAAGCTACAACTGGTTTATATTTATTTGCAATTCTCCAATCTTTACGGATATATGCCACTGTTTATATTGTAAGTAATATATATTTAAGTATTTGTATGTATATATTGATTGTGTTATTGAATTCTAGATTGCATTGCTTATGAAAGGCAAAATTCCAAAACTGGAAGATATAAAGAAGACTGCCAAGGGAATATTTAGATCAACTGCATTCCTTAGTTTCAATGCCTTTGGATATTCTGGATTTTTATGTTTACTAAGGTACTTACCATTAATTAATCTAATTATATAGAATGTTATAATTTGTAAATATCTTATGCTTGCTTTCTTGCTGTATTATTACTATCAAGGCTAGTTTTTGTCTAATTTCATAGATATCTAATGGGAAATTATAATTTCGTCACGATTTCGGGTCTGCCAGCATTCCTCGCATCATTTTTTGCCATTCTTATCGAACGGCCCTCCAGGCGTCCACTCCTGGCGCTTTATGTAACAAACATTGCCACAGAAGTTGTATGGAAAATGATGGTAGTCAGAAATATGGTTAAAATGATTCCGAACGGCGAGATTGCAATCTTTGCTGGGAGTTTAGCAATCATGTTAACATACTTCAAAGCTGGCTATCATAAAAATGATAAAGAACAGCATCCAGATACAATATTCAGCATTTTGAAGTTAGTGCCCTTTTCCTTTATTTATTTATAACTTAATTGTTTTATATGAAATATTTATAGATATGTTTATGGTCCTTATGAAGAAAAAGATTATACTGTTCGCTCTAGTCAAGCAAATAGTATTCATCGAGCACAGGATAATGAGAATGAATCAAGGAGCAATCAAAGTTGGTCATATAACAAGAAAAATAATGGTAGTACTGTGTACAATCTAGTCATGCAAGCACTGAAACTATATAAACGTTTCATCTATAAGATTAAATGCTGTTATAGACATTCAGCTTGTCCACATCCATTTAGCTGTGTTTATTATGCAATTCAAGTAAGTCTAAATTGTCATTTTCTATGTTGTAATAGTTTAATTATAGACAAACAAATGCCTTGCATTATTATCATTCTTATCAGGCTATATAGTACATATATATATATATATATATATATGTATGTTGTATTTTAAACAAACATGATAAGGCAAACTGATATAAAAGGAATTTGATTAGCATGCTTAAATTGTTATACTAATCCTTGATATATTATCTTTTTAAATTTTATTTATTTGATAAAGCATTAAGCTTTATTAATGGGGGGGGGGCTATTTTGATGATTTTTGAGTATCATGAGTATTAGAAATAAAGAAAACACTCCGTTTTTTTTTTGTTGTAAGTTGTAGAGCAACATTGTTCCTTTTTCAAATCATTTTTTTCGTGAACATATATTGTTTTACACCGCTTTGGCAGCGTGGCTACATGGTTTGCGTAGAACTGCTACATCATAGAACAACTGGATTTGCAAGAATCAATCTGAATTGAATTCTCTACCATGTAGCATTTAGATTTTTTCGAAATTCGAAAAAATGCCTTTTTGCCCCCCTAATTACTCCCTGTCCTTAATGTACATATTATACTTTATATAATTGATATTTTTCTTTATAGCGAAGTTCAAAATTGTTCTCAATTGGTATGGGATTTCAATTAAGTCTGCAAATATTACTCAATCTGCGAACTATAATCAAATCACCAAAATCTCTCATGAACATTTTATTTAAACGAAAAAACTTCAACATTGCAATGTTCCTAGGCGGATCGTCTGGTTTATTCACGGTTTGTATACCTATCATAGTTCAAATTTTTGTAACGTTTGGTTTTGCAAATTGCGCTGATATTTGTCATATTACGCTGCAATTTGCATTTCGACAAATTTTAAATTCATCAAAAATATACCAATACACATTAGGGTGGTCCCACATCTAGCGATACGCTATTTTCGGGATACACAGTTATCATCGCGCTTCTAGCGTCAAACGTATTGCAATCTTGCCAGTGTCGCATCTACTTTAGCGCGTTTCAACTGTCCCGCGTTGAGAGCGAAACTAGCAGGATTGCAACTAGGACGCACCGAGCTAGGTTGGCGTCGGGGTGCGAGCAAGCATCTACTTGCTTTGCTGTGGAGTCAAACGCCCCCTGGGATCTGCACAGGGGCCCACTCAATTGACCGCACCTGATTGCAACGTGTTTGACTCTAGATGCGAGACAACGAGACCGCAATTATGGTTTGAGTAAGCGAATAGCGGCTCCCCACAGCCCGTAAATAACGCTTGACCCGTGTCCATAGATGTGTGGCCATCTTAATTCGTGTATTTATTACAATTTAAACGTATGCTGTTATATTTTAGGCCATAATGTGTATATTACGAAGAGTGACTGGCCAAGACTCTGCAATTCATGCATTCCCAGCTGGCTTAATAGCCGGCCTTGCATTCATTAAATATCCAGATAATACAATTGCATTGTACATATTTTGGAAATGGTTACAAATTACATACAACATGGGAATCGACAAAGGATACGTTCCCAATGTTCCCGGTTTCATTGTATTTTTATACAGTTTGAGCACTGCCCTTTTGTTCCATGCTGGTCTTGTTGAACCATTGACTTTGCGCGCCAGTTATTGGAAGTTTTTGCATTCTTTATCTGGTGGAAGGTAAATAATTCAGCAATCAACTGTTCTGTTCTTAATTGCAATCTGTTATAAATAATATTCAATTTGTAGAATATCTGTAATGGGTCGTGCTGCAATGGATGCATGGGGTTTAGATACATCGGGTGCATTAGCCAAAGTTCTGGAACGCACGAAAACGAGAGCAGAGCTGCGTTACTTCCTAGTAAAATAATGATAACGAGTATAGATTAATTCGTGATTTTAGGTAGTTAAGCGCACAATTTTATGCTATTGTTATTAAGTTTTTAAGTAAAATGTACATACTGCAGAGCCATGCATACCTTCTGGGTGAATCGACAAAGAAAACGTAGTCAATTTTAGGTAAAACAATATTTCTCTTGTGTAATTACATTAGTTACACGTATTTGTAATTAGGTTTACATATAATGGGAATGTCAATGTTAATGTATGATCATGACAATGGCAAACGATTGAAAAATAGTTTTAATTCAATGCAGTTCACATTTGAATGTTTTGTTTATTGTAGATATGATAATTTTATCAACTTTAGTGATAATTATAAAAGTGTCCTTGGTTGTGGTACTTTTCGCTAGTCCTTTATTACTGGAACAATGAAATTATGGTAATAGATGCAAATTGTATGCAAGCTATAATTAATGTATGTGGTTTTTCCATTATATACACCGTTACCGTAATCGTTCACCACATTATTTATATTTTACTTCCTCCTTGTCTGTGTGTTTGGATCCATTGTTCTGGCAGAACTCCAATTGCACAGGATTCAAACCAAATTGTATCTACAAAATACATAATTATCATCATACAATTGTAATGAATTAAATTTTAATTTATATGCAATTATTGCAACAATGGAAAATCTAACTATTAACTTTGAACCAAGCGGATATGCAGAGAAATTCTACAGGAGTGGAACATTTTAGGCCTAGGTGCACTAGGGCCTCAAAATTAGAGGAGCCCCGCGCAGAACTATCACCCATGAAATCTATTACTATTTCTTTCTAAGTCTCGTGACTTATACTTGACTAAACTGATTTTGCAACACGGCAAACTGTGGCAAACGGTACGAAAATGATGTAGAAAGTATAAGATTTCCCGAAAATACCAGCGGTTTCATTATCGGAAGAGGAATCCTTCTGAAGGAAACACACAATCCCCCAAAATTGTTTATCACCATTCTTGAATCTGCATTTTAAACCTTATCTTGGAACCTAGGAGACTCCTACGAAAGAGACGGAGACTAAGAAATTTAAGAACTACTGAGAGCTAAAGACCAAAACTTGTCAGAGATCAAGATGCGTTCATTGAATAGAATGAACTGGAAGGATTTCAACAGAACATAAAGAAACCAGAAAAGAACACCATTAACGGTATAAATAGGGATATGATTATACAGCTGGGTGCCAATTCTGAATTCGTGGCCGAAATCCTCCGCCGGATTCGATTCTATTGTCTGAGACCAGTAGAATTCACTGATCTTCCGGCGGATTGAGTTGCAAATCCATAGACGAGAATAGACACCCAGAGCGTCGGAAATCCGGATTTTTCGGTGCTCGGCTTAATTCCCAGCACAAAAAGTACAGATTTACGACGCCCCACTGTATATTTATTTATTGCCTTACCTTTAACTAAAGTCCAGCAACCCATAACAACATCATCTTCCTCCTGTGTACTATCACTTTCTGCTGTGATTTCTTCATCTTGAACATGCTCCACATGAGTTTCTTCAACTTTAGACAAACTTAAGTGATTATTAATTATCTTTAAATAATCCTCTTCTTTAGTTTGCAATTTACAGAAGTCATCCAAATTCCCACTTTCGTCATAAATATCAATCTTTTTGTGTAAAGATTTCAACATTTTGCTGATTTCTATATTTTCTCCACATATTTGCAGATAACTAAAATACATTTATTAAGAATTAGTTAATAATTAATGAAATAAGAAATGTACAAGGATACTTGACATACTTGGTAATGTAGTGCATATGATACAGTTCAGGTACTTCCATAATCAACAAATATTTCATTGATTGAGTTATCAACTCAAAAGTTGATTTATGCAAATGGTTGAATTGTATGAATGTCTTAATTTTCTCATTTTTCTTATTCTGTTTCATACGACTTGCAATCATTCCAATGATTATTTCATTAATCCACATAGCTGCATCAACACGTCGTGCATCCAACTCGCTATTATCAGTAATAACTTTTTGCAGTTCTAAGACCAAAGGTGGTATTACATTACACTTCTCTAATAAATTCATCATTGCATTAACATTCTTAATATCAGAATTTCCTGGTTTATCTATAAAACATGTCCTTTAATTAATTAAATAAATAATAAAATTTAAAATATAACTTCATACCTTTCAAAGATTCAGGACACACAGTATAAAATAAACTATTCATCATCTCCATCAAACATTTCTTCCATTCGCATTGTGCCATTTCATTTACTCCATGCTCTAAAAGTCTTAGTATCCCCTCATGATAATCTTTAACAATACCATAAGCCTCCAACTCTTCTAACTGGTTTTGTATAAATTCATCATAACACATCCCACGAGCATCATTCACAAACATATAACAATATAATCCTACAAGTTGATGCATGGGCATACTGCATTTCTCAAAATTGATTTTCCTTCTTTTCCCATTACTACCCACTTTGATTTTTGCTTTTGTTTCAGTCTTTCTACTCATGAATTCAAGCTCAGTCTCCCAATAAGTATGTTGTAGCCATGTGTAACATTCCTGTAGTGCCAATTTTAACAAAGTAGCACTTGGTAATTTCTGACTGTGTGCAAAATCATGTCTAATGGCAATAATCCAGTCGGGAATTCCATGCTCTTTGGCAGTTTGTGTAAAATTATTCATTTGCGCTCTACTAGCAACGCAAATATTAAGAAAGCGCATGATACTTGAAGCTCCAAGAATTTGATATTGCCTTTCGGAGATTATTCTTTCATCAGCTGAAAGTGCTTCTAATATGCAAAGGGTACCTTCTACTCCACTTGGTAGTAAAGGCATTCGTTGTTGCCATATTATAAGTGTTTCTAGAGCAAGCTTCTTATCTGCATGAGTGGAATTATCATCATAAATAAGTTTATAAACTTTTTCCCATTCAGCACTACAGTTAAGAAATAGTAAGTGTATTATATTCAATTTACTGAATGAAAGGTACTTACTTATTATACCAAGGTACTATTGAGTAATCCTGGAATATATTGGTTTGGGACATATTATTTGATTCAATTACTTTCACGTGTTATTATTTATTTATTACAAATGTAAACTAAACATAAGCATGAGGGAAATTGAGGTTAGGTTAGACATGCTTCTTCTTTTACTAACAAATTACTTTACAAATCTATGTACCTATATCAAAAATATTAAATTAACTAATTAGTCGTCACTTTGTTCATATATACTAGCATTACGTCGCTTAAACTTTTTATTTGCAACTTCTGGGACTATTGCTGTTTCCACTGGTGTTGCATACAATTTTTGCTCATCATCAAGAACTTCTGCTTCATTCTCAATTTCTAGTAGCTTAGCTTTACTCTCTTTATCATCATCATTTTCATTGTTTTCTTGTTGTTCTTCTTCTACTCCTGTTTTATTCACTACATCAGGAAGTACAAGACTTTTCCTTTTAAACCCCACAGAAACATTTGTTGCAGACTCAATAATCTCTGAATCATCATCAATAAAAGTTCTACTTGTGTTGTCATCATCATAAGTACTTTCATTCAGAGCTCTAGAATAGTTAGATTTTTCCAAACCAGACTTTTTATTTATCAACTCTTCAGTGGGGTCTGATATACCCAATTTTGCACAGAATTCTGTCGTTTGCGAGTTAATTTCTAAATCCGGTTGATAAATATTCCCAGTGATTGCTACTCCAGGTTTATAGGGAGTCACAGTAGCTTTAAAATTGTTGGGAATGGTCAAATCCTTTTGAAAGAGTTCCAAAATCTGATTTCTTTGAGCTTTTGTTGGAGGGATCATTCCTGAAGGCATGAATTGCATTGTATACTTGGTGCTAAATAATTCTGTGGTTAATAATAAAATTGTCAGCCACTCCAGATCATATTGTAGTGAATCTGAGTGAATTTCAGTTGATTCCTTCACAGGCATGTCTATAACTTGTAGAAACCTTTTTCGAGGTATGCATTTATCCAAAGCTAGGAATTTCGTCGTCGTACCATCTTCTTGAGGCACCAATGCAGCGAATTTACAATGTAAATGCGCTGAAAACCAATATTTTGGTTTCAGACCAAATAGAAGTTCATTACATGGTGGACTTCCTAGATTTCCTCTTTGAATGTCATCTCTATGAAGAGAAATATTAAAAGTAATACAAACGAAATAATATAAACTAAAATTACATGGACATACTTGAAATATGGTTTGAATTTTAACAGTTGCTCCTCATTTCCATATTTTGTAATCTCTGTAGGCCAATCATGTGAAAGAAATATATCAAGAGGCTCATGGATTTGCTTTAGACGAAAAACTTCAATGTTTCTAATGTGATATACAGATCTCTTGGTGTCTTCAGTATATGGTGAGCTTTCACAATGTCCTTTAGCATAATCCTTGCCTTTATAGATTCCTGATATTCCACCAATTCGTAATCCCTTATAGTTTACTACACCAGCATAGCCTAAATAGTAAATATTGTGGGCAACCCATCCTCCAAATGGTAGTTCTTGCAAATAATTTGATGCTTCATGGTTTCCACCAATGAATATTGTTAACATAGGAGCAACTAATTCTCCACTGTAATATCTAGAATATTTAAATTAATATTTTATCAACTTATACCATGGGATTAAAGAATTGAAAAGTGTGATATTACTTATAAAAAGAGCACATGTTGTAATATTTTGGTGGGACAGCCATGCACCGTAAATCATACTCATTTCTTACTGATTGGAAATCACCACAACATATTAATAATTCAATTTTTATGTTGTTTTCATTTTCAAGTTCTGTGATACATTTATAAATTGTTTCGAGTTCTCCATGAGCACAACCTTCTATTGCAATATGCATATTTAATTACTAAGAAATATCTTTTAATTTATTGATAGTTTATTTATTTGCATAGCAAGTTTTAATATTTTGTTTGTTTATAAAGGTTGATTGTGAGGTTAAATCATTTGATACCCAATCGTGAGACGTCGGCAATAATCGTAATGTTAAATATTTGATTTTTTATGGTACGCAACTTATTTTACACCTTCATTAACCCGGGATCGCTAAATGTTTGTATTTTCTCATCAAAGAAGAGGAAGTGTTGTATGGGTTGCATAAGATAAAATGTATCACTGATGGACTTGTAAACATACTGTGTAAACATGTAAACGATGTGTTTGGAATATGGCTGTACTCGTTAATGTCGCTAACTATATAGTTTAGTTTATCTCATACCTACTTAATTTCTGTAGAAAAAGTGCGGATAGCAGTTTTTTTACAAAAAGAAAAACGACAAATTATTAGTTTCTAGTTACACATTCTGTAATTTCAATCATGGATCAACCTGAGTTAGAATCCCAATTTATTTTACGCTTGCCAGTTGTAAGTACAAACTATACCAACAATATAATCTAACATAACTTCATTTCTGATTTATCAAAAATTTAACATCATGAACTTTACTTTAGGAGCCAGCAAATGTGTTACGTGATGCTATAAGAAACAACACAATGATGAAAGATAGATTTAGCATAATGATTGAAAATGATATGAGACATGGTGAAGTTCGTATTGATAACTGGTTATTACCAGCAAAAATAGTTGATTTGCCCACAGTAGTGGAATCCCTTAAGACTATTGATACCAAAGGCTTTTATAAAACTGCAGATATATGTCAGCTGTTGTTATGCAGATATGAGGAAGATCAAGTTCCTGAAGAAGAATCTCCTCAGAAGGCTAAAAAGAAGGATTCTATCAAGGTAGATAAGAAGTATTTGTGGCCACATGGTATAACACCGCCGGTGAAGAACGCTCGCAAAAGAAGATTTAGAAAAACATTAAAAAAGAAGTATGTGGAAGCTCCAGAAATTGAGAAGGAGGTCAAACGATTGTTAAGAATTGATAATGATGCAATTGGTATAAAATGGGAAGTGATTAATGAAGATGATGAGAATAAAGTTAACAAAGGAACAGTTATCAAGATAGAACAGCCTGAAACAATTTCCAATATTGCTGAACATGATATCTTTGGAGGGGCTGTTAGTGATTCAGATGAGGAAGATGCTACCCTGCATGTGCTTGATGTTGATGATAACAGTCAGAATTCTGATAGTAGAATGACTGATTCAAACTCAGCAATGGTAATAAAAGAATATTGTTTATGGTTCATGCTTATAACATGCACTTTTTCAGAATAATTCTATGGATAACAAACTCATGACAGAATTCTCAAATGAAATGTTCCAAACTGTTGAGAATTCATCAAATATGTTGCAAGATATGGATTATTATAATTCATCAAGTGTTCCGTTTTCTGCTATGAACTTAACAAGAGGTAATTATTTAGCTAATACTATTAATAAAATTTGTTTATGATTTAATGCTAATGTGTAATTTCTCTGTTGTTTAGCTAATATTATAAACCGTTTGGAAGAGATACATAATGAAATTGCGGCATTGAAATCACGCCAGCAGCAGCAAGAAGCTGAAATAGAAAACATTGAGAATCATGCATTACGTCAGCGTTTTCAGGATATTCTTGATAATTTGTATCAGGAACATATGGAGAAGGAGAGGGAACAGCAAGAACTACAAGAGTTGCTAAAGCATGCCGATTAAATTGTTTTTAATAGCAGTTTATATGATTGATTTTACACAGATTTCTAATTTTATTGTCATAAATTTATGATTATATGAGATTGCTCTATTATTATCTGGTGGAACATTTAAATATTTTAAACTCAATATCAATTTTATATTTAATAGTCCAGAACGCGGTCAAAGCCGGTTTGTTTGCTCTCCAGCCGCCATTATTTTTTGTTGTTGTCCACGGACAGTGGATTAAGCAGAAACAAGAATGGCCTTTTGTTGTTTCTCCTTATTCCACTGACCGTGTCCCAGGGCAACATCAAAAAAACGTAATTTTATTGGTAATTCATTTGCATTTGTTTCATGGCTATGTGTTAATATAAAAAGTATTTGCACCACTAGTTGCATATGGTTGCAGCAC
>JARJDU010040599.1:0-17934 GCA_030264695.1 Lissagria laeviuscula
CGTCATGTCGAACCATCTACGTACATCAGTATTCCAATTCGGGCAGGTTCTTCGACACAAAGATATGAGATGTAAATAATGCAAACGGCGCGGCGGCGGAATGCCAGCGAGATGCGCGGCTGTCGTCCGCTCGCCGAGATGATTAGTCCGGCTAGTTAGACGTCCATCGCCGGCGTGCCGATTAGCATACAATGGCGCGCCATTCTCGCGCGCGCATTATCATAGCGAAACGAGCGATTTTCCGCACGTCTCATAAATACAAAGGCGGCGGCGCGCACCGGCGTGTTGCCCATTTGTGCGCGCGCGCATCTCGCGCTCGATCTTCATTTTCGTCAACGTCAGCCGCTTTTTTTCGGATTTCGAAGGCCCGGCATGGCATTTTCGGTTCTGACTCAGGCCGGAGCCATAACTTACGGCAGCGCAACCCGCCCAGTTCGAAATTATAGAGAAGCGACTGCGCGAGAACAATGCTTGACTTGAGTCTCCGACTTAATCAAATGTGGGAATTGTGGCAGGAACATGTGTAGTCTTGTTGGTTTTGAGCGCGTCTCGCGGCGACAGGTATAAGATGAACGCGGTCTGCGAGCCGCCCTGTAAAGCGAACGGACGACGCGAAGGGGGTTGAACTGGAAATATTTTTGGGCATTCCATTGTTTAGACTTTGTTTTGCCCCTTGCTGAATGAGATTTTTTTGTTGTTTGATATCGTGGGCGATATGCCTAAAGCATTTCTTTAACTGTTGTTTTCAAATTGACTAATATTATTATATAGTTAAAAGTAATGTTTTAATAAGGAAAACTATAAAAGTTTTATGGCTTCCAAGTAGTCTTGAATCCGTGTGCAAATCCGTGCTAAACGACTAGCACTCGCGTTCTTTTTCTTCGAGATTGACGAAATCTGATACATGCACTCTCGCGAAGCTAAACGCCTGAAAAAGCCGTCACGAACGTGTGTTCCTCATGCAGTAGCAACAACTTTTTTCAGCTTGGAATCATTGCATCCGCGCCTATTTAGTATGCCGTTCGCGCTTCGGTAATTTACGATTCATTAACGATCGCATTGTGAAACACGTCGTCGCATGTCGCGCACCGTGGGCCATAAACTGCCCATTGTCTTGCTGCGACCGCCAAATTTGGCCGCTGCAAACAACGCTTATCACAACCGGGGCATGTCGCATGCATTATGCATCGGACTTCGACTTCTTCGCCTTCTTCTTTCTCTCCTGTGCTATATGGATCGACACTCGTGAGATTATGACTGATAGCTTCCTTTAGCAGTCGGTCCAAGCATTGGAATTTCGCAGGTATTCAATCGGTAGGTACTTACTTACATGAAATACATGTTAATAGGTTATCAAAATTTAGTCGCCTTTAGCTTGAAGTTATGTCTAATTTTAGTACAATTCTTTTAAATGTTATGTATGGGAGATTTTCAGAAGTGATTTTTCGAATGTTTCATTAACATCTCTTTTGATATAAATTTGCACTTAGTCATATATGCCTATTAGAGTTTTGAGCACGCAATTATATTCAAACACTTTTCAGTTCTATTGACATAAGTTTTTAGTTTTATGTTTAATGTTTAAGAATTTATGTTTAATTCATTATAAACAGTTGTTGCGTAAGTACCTTTCGCGTTTTTTGTTCATTGTCTTTGCACAAAATTCTTAAAACCCATGCATATTTCGAGTCACTTGTTGCCGAAAACTCAGGCGCATACAAACTCGCTTGATTAAACCCCTGAGAGAATGAACACACTCGATTGTTATTCTCTGCTTGGATTGCACGAACAATCCTCATTATCTCATTATATGCACATGAGTGCCAGTAGAATCAACCGGAAACTGCTAATGCGCATGTGCACCTTTTTACATCATTCTCTTTTTTGTTTGCTTCAAATTCCGATTTAATGAACTCTTCACTGTGCTTCATTTTAATTTCTTCTCCTTTACCTTGTTTTTTTTCTTCTCTTTATCTTCATGGCTTTTTTCTCAATTCGCACAGCGTTTAGTAAAACACTCAATGCGTGCGCGTATTTGCATTGCGAATTAATTGCTCCCGCCGAGTGTGTGCGTTGTATTCCAATTAGCATTTTGCAACTACCGCCTCGCCAGAAGCAACAAGAAGCAAAGCAATTGTATTGTGTATCGTCGTAAGAAGAGATTACAATGCCATCTCGAAGAGAGGTTACGTTCGTATTGCATCTCGATTGCGCCCATAATGCGATATTAATGCCGTCTAATGAGCCACTCGAATTATTATTATTATCTCGAGATCGTTCTATGCTCTTCGGCTGCGATGCCAGCGCGTCTTAAAACGATTCATTCATAAACAAAAATCAAAGTAAAAAAAAAACCGAAACAAGTGGTGCAGGTTCGAGAGAACTGTCGTGCGGTTGCGTCTTTGCAAGGATTTGTGGCAAGCGCTTCCAACTATGTAAATTAAGTTTGTCTTCATTTTAAACATCTTTATTTCAGATTTTGTCAATTTGGAGTAGTTTGCGCCCTAATTTCGTTATATGATTATGTATTTTATCTCGAAAGCTCTGATCAAAGAAGGTAGTTTCTCTTCTGGGTATTTCTCGCCGGATTAAAGTTCTGAGACCGAAGTACTAGATCCCAACGTGACTGCTCACCGCCGCGCCGCTGTGTATTTCATGACCTGATTGCACAGCACGAAGCTGCAACATTACTAATACTAATGCGCTTACTGCTATATTACTATTAGTGCTTTGCTTACATTAATGCGTGTATTGGGTGGTTAGTGCAGAATTAAATTGTGTTGTTGGTACTTGCGTTATATTATATTAATGCGATTGCGAAACTCACTTTCGCTAAAACAATACAGGCTTTTGAATTCTATAAGAAGTAGTTCAATATATAGATTATTTTATAATTTCTATTTCTATAGAGTTTTATTTAAATTATGTAAATATGGTCCATATTATAAAAATTGAAATTAAATAAAATTGTTGAGGTTCAAATTATTCTCTAATATTAGGGATAAAATAAGCAGGCATTGAAAATTACCTGCATGCATATCTGTTAATATCATCAAGTCAAACATTGTTTTGCTCAACAAGTATAGTTGTTTATTGATATGATTGCGAAATCGCAGCTTCAACTCCAACTCACTTTCGCTAAACCAATAGAAACTTATTAATAATCCGCACGATGATTATAATCACATGAGAACGGTGTTTTTCTCTCGGCGATCAACGGGAATTAGTTGTTGCATACTATGACTTGGAGGTTGGTCAGTTGATAGACAGGACAAGTTAAATGTTGTAAAGTTGTAAATAGTGACTGATGATTGGATTTAGTCATGGTATACCAGCTCTACCAATGCTATCAAGTGAATAAATTCCATGGAATAAAGTTTTCAATGTTTTCGCTCGTTTGAGCTTTGAATGATTAATGTTGCTATTGAATGATCCAAGAAATGAAAGAGAATTTTATTGCGGATCTAATGAATCTGATAGAATTGAAAAGATGTGATGGAAGTAAACATTTGCGCGAATTCCAGGTATTTTTTTATAAATAGTATAAATTAATTAATTATACTTCTGACACTTCCAATGACTAGGAAATTGAGTGAGAAAATAACTTTTGTAATAAATAATATAAGCCGATTATTGTAAATTAATTATCTACATTGATGTAGCACCTGAAACATATAAAGTATTCTTGACTCATGGCTCCTTCCCAGAGTTACCTGAGGAACGTAGTCACTGATTGTTTTCGAAAGTTGGTTACCGATCGAGTAACCAGCGAGCGAACGCAATTCAATAAACAATATCGTGTATATAATCTAATAACTAAACTAATAAAAAAACACAACGTGATTGAGTGAACGAATGAATCGGCTCATATGGACGGATGAAAAGAGAAGAGATGCAAGACAACCTTCTAAGAACCTTCTACGCCCACGATCGGCTATAAAGCGTGTTTCACTCACAAAGTATCTGCAGAGGATTGGCTAGATGCTAGAAACTTGTTAATAATTGTTACGAGGAGATATTGAATGAACGGCCTGGACCCACCAAGAAACTACATATTATATATCTAAGTTATGGGATATTTATTGGATGATTTGTTAAGTAGTATTCATATTCTCTGCGTTTAAAACTCAAATTCTCTTTTTGGTTATCTAATTTCAGAATTAATAACATGTACATTATACGAATAGGTCACTTTCATAAATTCATAGAAGTAAATTTACACAATGAGTCCTAAGTTTGACTGACCGGCGACAATCCACAGAGAACTTGCTCGCAAAATCAATTGTTATTTTAAGAATTGCAGATTAATCAGGTGCCGAAATACAGATGTATTCTGGAATATATCTTTTATTTTCAGTTTCAACTTGTGCTTATTTGAATTTTCGTGTAAATTGATGAAATCCTCGCAACCATATAAACATAATTGTCTGTTATTGAGAGAACCCGAGTTTTCTGCTAACGATTCTTTCTTGTTTTAACTATTAGACAAATCTTTTCTAGTTGCATAAAAATGTTTCGATTTTAATTGTCTACTAGTGACGTAAGTGCGGAGAATGCGTGAAGTTGTATATGTGAATTCCTAGGCAAGAGAACTATGAAATCTTTGTTCATATGGGTATACCTACTTTCAAACAAAAATGGACAATTTTTTGTTACATAATTGTTCTATTAACAATACTGCAGGTTATCATTGCTTCTTCTAATTAAAGCTATTATTCATATTATTTTGACCATCTAAAAGGGGACCAAAAAAATGAGCTATTTTCATGAATTTTTTTTTGGTATTAGAAATACCGTAATTTCTTTGGGTTTTTCTGTATGTTGCAGTGTTTTGTACTTTTACTTCTTTCAAACATTTTTTCGTAAATATTTGGCTTGCACCGCCTTGGAAGCTGCATCTGTGGGCGGCCTCCGGGATGTTGCCTCTCACTGGCTGCATGTTTGGTGAAGAACTCCCTAACATTGGGGAACAACCGGACTTGTAACAGCCAATACTAAATTGAAAAAAAAAATATATTCAAAAATCTTAAGCTACATGGTAGAGATTTCATTTTTACGTATTGGATGCAAAGATCGAGCGAAAGCGGTTGATAGACCTCGGGATTATTTTTCAGTTAGTTGAAAAAATATGGTTTACTTTATAATAAAATAATGTGATACTTCGTTTGTAAATTTCCAACGAAGGTATATACAGAAATATGTTTGTAGCAAAACATTCTAGATATCCTTAGAGTCATGAAAAGACCCAAAAAAAGATTTTTCAAAGTCTCAGTTTTATCTCTTCTAATAATATGTTCCGTTTA
Source organism: Lissagria laeviuscula (assembly GCA_030264695.1). Lineage (NCBI taxonomy): Eukaryota > Metazoa > Arthropoda > Insecta > Coleoptera > Staphylinidae > Lissagria > Lissagria laeviuscula. Next base: position 5,304 of record JARJDU010040599.1, read on the forward strand.
TTATTCTAATAAAGAATCGAAAAAATAATATCTTTAATAGTTTTTGGGCATAAAATTATCAAAGTTTTCGAAAATTTACTTGAATATGTTACAATTACATTTAGAAAAAGTTTCTACAAAAATTACCAACCGTTTTATCGTTTTCATATTGTTATCAAAGTTACTGAACATGATTGAACCCAAAATGATGATGATTCACTGTATTTCATCAATTTACTCTTTTTATCTTGTGGCCAAAAAGACACAATTTTTCTTTTAAAGTTTAATAGGGCCTCTATATGATTGATATACACAAAAATTGGTTCGTTAATTGGTGATAATACCATTTGAAGTTTTTTTAGCTTAAACATCAAAATTTTGTCTTTGGGTCCGAATCTAATCTGTGTCTGTTTCTGAATGTTTGAACATGAAGGTGCTTGTTTTACGACCTTATTATAATTTTTCCGGTCAGTCTTACATTTACTCATACTCGGTTTTAATTGTTTTTCGAAAACTTCATATAGAAGATATAAAATCGGCGACTATGGGATTCTTGGCCTCATTGAGAGATGGCATGACGTTGGGGCGATGTAGACAAGATGTTATAGAGAAAATTATAATATTTAACCTTCAATTTTCAGTTTAAGTTAATTAGCTAAAGCTTTTCATAGTAGTAAAATTAGTAACTAATTACCTTTGTTTTAATTAAAAGTCACAGTAATAATGCTTGTAAATTTGAATTATAATATCTTATTATCTAAACAAATCAACGAAAGTTTTAATCTTTTTCAATAAGAATGTGGATAATTTAGCGCACTGCTCAAGCGCTGATTCTAAATCTATTTATTTATTTAATTTATCTTATTGATCTATATGAGATATATAATAAATTTAAGTTCAACTTGCTCGAGAAAAAAAAAAATTTCATCAAAACTTCATTTAAATATTCTGTTATGTATAGCAATTTATATTTTACATGTTACAATCTAATAGAAAATATTAACAAGATGTAATTCCTACGTTTATTTTTTAACGGTTAACCTTTGATTAATGTTAAACTTTTAACTCACGCTTAACGCAATCATTTAACAACAAAAATTAATTAAATTATGTATATTTGGATGTAAAATTTGTTTACGTTATAGATCAAGGCTAACCATTAAAATTCGTAAAATCATTTAAAACTTTTAAATCCTTTAAATACCTACTTCATTTTAGTTTCAACCATAACTGGCAATACAATTATTCCGACTATTGTTTTGATTCTGATTGGAATCAAGCTACGTTGAAATTCTCTTCCATATGCCACAATACGAAATAAATAAATAATTACATAAACGCTCCATATTTGAATATTAATCCTAATTAGGAATTGTTTGAAATTACAGAACAAATTACTCAGAACATACAAGATTGTAATAGATGATAATCATATCGTAATAATCATAATGATGAAGAAAGGAAGCAACAGAAGCAAACCAAACGTCACAAAGCAATCGATTTCCTTAACCTCATTTCGCTCATCGTCTTCTGCGTCTATGATTGTTGCTGCATGCGCTCAGCCCTGCGCGTCCTTGCGCATTAATATTTTAAATTATTTAGCAAGCCACGATGGCGGAGGCCAATCCCATCCGATGACAACGCACATGTATAATTCATTTTTATTTTATTGCCGGTGCGGCGTTTAACAAGGCGCGTCTAACAGTCGTTTTTCACCTTTCCGCTCACTTTATGAGCGCAGAGATTGGAATACCCGAACGCATCACATTCGACGCTATTTACATATATGTGCAGATAAGCGATGAGCGCGGACAAGCCTCTATTGTGCGTGGATGCGTTTCTCGAATTGAGGAGAAAATCAGCTAAAATATTCATTCCTTGATTCAATAGACACTATTTTCGAGGTTTCCTTATCTCTAATGGATGAATGGAAAAGGCGCAGTATGCTTTTATTTCACTGTCGTAAAACGACAATAGCGAGAGAATGAGGATTGTCTAAAATTTGTGGATGCTTTCACGTCAAATGGCTATCGTAAAATGATTTTAGCACTTCTGTTAACTAACATTAAGTAGGTCGATGGCGACTTAAAGAATGCCATGTACGACAATGCAATCAATTAATTGCCATGTTAATAATGTTCTCACTTTTTGCCTAATCAGTAATATTATGCATATCTCCAATATGGCATCTCACTAAAATGCATGTTTTTGTTTCAGGTAAGCTGACTTTTAAATCGTGGTAATGGTAGTACTGCTATCGTAGCATAGCAATTTTAAGGCGATTTCATGGATTTCCGTGATATATGTGCCCAAGAGGCGAAAAGAAGTGATTCAAGCTCAAATAACGGTGTGAGCTTTCGTAGCACACGCGAGGTAATTAACGTATTACTGGAACATCGGCGGCAGCCAACCGCGATAAGTCTCGCGCGCATGCGCTTGGTTCCCCTGTAGCATTATCTGCATGCGGAATCGGCTTAGATGCGCGCAAGTTTAGCTTAATGATGCATATTAGCGCTTTCCTTCGAAACACCCATTGTGTCGGTCTACCTGCGTGCCGATGAAATAAATCGCGGGAAGCGAACGCGCCAAAAGTCGACAATTCGGTTAATTGATTGCGCGGAAGATGTGCCGTTACCTATAGATTTCCACTTTTAGGCATAGTTAACGAGAAGACGGGAGGGGAAATTTGTGTGTATCAGGCTCTTATTAAAAGCAACGTTCCGGTATCCAGGAGGAGAAATTGTGTATAATTTTTGTAAAACTATTTCACACAATTTAAAAACAAATTGAGAATGAATGCGCCGTAAGCTGAATTCAAACATTCTATGCCAAACTCTCGCAACAGCAGAGGAGAAATACTTAATTTTCTTTCTTGAAATTATGTTCGAGCCTGGAAACGAGAGAAGAGAAGCGAAGAGAAGAACATCACGCACTCTCGTAATGGAGGAAACATAAATTTCGTTTCCAATTATAGAAAGGCGCGCGCGTTTCGCGACCTAACTTCTCGAGCAAACAGCTCATTCAAATTTACATCGCATTCGAGTCATCGTTGTCGTGCAGGCTCTTTGAAGTTTCAAGTTCGCGGCCCACTGTGTTATGATTAGGATGAGGCGACAGCTAATTCAATAAATTATCCACTAATCTCGATCACGTTCCATACGTACGTACGGCGTATTTAACGCTAATCTGTAATAGAACAAAGTTGTCTAATTTCCTGAAGGGTTAGTCTGACTAGTTACAGGAATCTTTTAATCCCAAACTTCAATTTTATGCAATAGAAACATAATTGGGCTGGTAAAGGAATATAGTTCAAAAAAATTGATAAGTTTCTGCATAACCTAAACATCACTTAACCTAACGGCAACAGTTTCCACAAGTTAACTTCAACTTTGTGAGTATCCTTTCCCTCCACCTCCACCATCATTCTCTTCTTTTATCTACACACATGTCTCTCGAATGTTCCGCATTTCGGCGGTACTTGTTCGTGCACGCTTGCCAAGCACGGCAGACACATTCCCACAGGTTGCAGCCGAGGAATGCGAACCCAAACGCCTTCGTACACAAGCACAGCCACATGCTACACACACGAAACTCGAATAATGGATCGCTGGCACGCACCGCGAGCACTGCTTTGCTTTGCTCGCTGGCTGGAGAGGATTAATTATATCGGAATCAAATTGTCGTCACACCAAACGCCGTCGTCGCGAATTAATTAATTGGCGCACGAGCTCGGCCGGAAATTAGCCGTGACGGAAATTAACGATTTCATCGTCGACGTACTCGCTGATGCTGATGGCTTGCCGTTGGTGGTCTAATCATATGCGTATAAAAATTGAGGGTTATAAATCTCCACCAGCTTGAACTTGTCCCTCGCAGAAAAGCTAAAAGAGAGAGGGGCTGTCTACTCGTTGCGGGTGTAGAGGTTATGTCTATATGACGAAGCGAGCTTTGCACTGGGGGGAGTTTTTAAGGGTGCCGGCGAGACAATAATAAAATATCCATCCATCAAGTGGAAACGGTCTTGTTGTGCAGTAGTACCTCTATCAAAAATTATACTTTGTGACACGTCAGATAGGAAAAGTAAAGAGTAGGAATATGTGGAATAAACTGTTCCAATAGAATTATTCCAAAATTGAAAATTTCCTTTCAAACACCTTTTTAGCATGCCCCGAGTTTTATTAGTTTTACTTTGCAATGAATACGTTAACAAAAAGAAGTCGCGCAAGTAGCGAATAAATATTGTCAAAACAAAAAATGAGACACAAACAGCACCCGTTGGCTGGTGATGTTTGTGGCGGCAGAGATTCCGGGAGCAGCAGACACAACGCAACGCACTATCAGTTTACGCTACATTTGGCCCACACTGACGGCTAGCAGTGATTCCACGTCCATGTTGCGTTAACAACTTTGAACAATGGCATACAGTTTCATTCCCGACCGACGCCCCCGCCCCCTAGTAACCATCAGCGTCCGACCGTGTCCAAAAGTGAAAATGTGAAAACAAAAGTGGAAACAATGCAGGACACCCGACTCCAGAGCATGAGAAACATTCATCGGTTTTAATATCCGTTTCGTGATATTTATCAAAGTTTTTTTGTTTCTTTTATGTGAAAAGAAACAGGTAAATGAATTTGCTATGAAGTAGAAAATTTTATATTTGTTTCCTACCTCATCTGATATTGTTTTTCCCCGCAATATCCACAAAATCAAACAGCAATAATTCACGATTCTGATAATCCTCGATGATTATTGTATTAATTAAGCTCGACGTACCAAATATGGAATTCTACCATCTTGGCTCCTTCTTCTTCCTCGTCCTCGGTCAAATTTAATTAACCACCGTAGCTGCTGTGAGATTTTTGATAAGCGCCTACTGCTGGGCTTAATAAAGGCCAGCAGTATTTTCGCAATAACAGCGCCGGAATGCGCGATTTGCGCTGCGGCAGCTACTTTGTATCCGCGGTGATAAGGCGCGCCGGCGCAGCGTGCACCGAGGATAAATTAATTAGAAAATAAATAAGCAGCCAAGAAACGCATAAACGAAAAGAAGCACGCATGTTCTGCGCATGAAGCGAGGAGGCGATAAAGCGATATTTTTAATTGAATTCCTTGCGATTGCGACGACTGTGGAAGATAGTCCTGTTTGAGGTTAAGTAATAACTTATTGACATGACTTACGTAACCTTTGAATGTCATACTTTTTATGCATGTCAATTTCTTCTCACATGCTATATACATATGTATAGTATTATACTATACTAAGTTCCTTTATGTTGATATTATAGTATTACGAGTGCAAGATTTGCTTGGCAGACAATTTTAAAATTCCCGAATTTTGCCGTGGTGGGTTTTAATTGAAAACCAGATGCCCTTTTAATCGAGGTGTAATTAATGCACTAATTAAGTATCTTTCGTGATCGGCCGGATCGGTCGTCATTACCTGCTCCTGCGGGAAGAAATTGCCCACTAACCCGACAAATTGGTTCTCGTATCTTTGCCAATTAGAAACTTAAGAGGCAATTCATTAAGAAGGACCCAAAATTTCTCAGCAAAAATTTCTGCTTTGGCTGCTTAAATATTAAATAGAAATGTTACAATATTTCCTTTCTTATTAATTTGCTTCTCATAATATTTTTCAAGTACATATAGTGAAACTCATATAAGAACATAATCATTAACTTTTTGATGGGACAACGAAAACGAAAAATAAATTGGCAAAACCTGATATTAATGAAAAAAATATTCTTGATCTTTATTATAAGTTATAAGTATAAGTCGAAAAGAACTTGGCACAGATAAATAAAACCGCCTACAACTAACGCGCATTCGTAAGTTGCAACATTGTGCAAGAACGAAGGAAGGTTGGTAGAAAGCGAGAAATATCTCGCAGACAGAGCGGGCGATCGAGGATGAAATAATTGTGCTCGCGGCGGCGCGCGGCCTTCGATTAAGCGCATACTTATGCCGCGCTCGCGGTACGGCACGACCGGCACGAAACAATGCAGCCGAAGAGATATTAAAGCACATCCCGATAACAATGCGCTCGTAATTACGCGAATTACTATTATGCAAAGAGCGGCGGTGCTGGCTGCTGCCGCTGTCCGAACGACCTTCGGTGGCCAATTTGTTCTTTATTATTAATCGAAATCGATTCTAATTGTGTATCACTACTATAATATAATGTTGTTTTGTTTTGATTTCGTTTTTAAATAATTCATTTTAGATACAATTCTGGCTACAAAAGTCTCAGACGAGTTCAATTAGAGTAACAACGTTTTACTACTTAGGCGTAACTTGAAATCACGTTGCCGAAAAGTTATCGAAATCTTGATTAAAATCCAAGTAATTTTAAAGTAAAACGAGTGCGAATCAACAAAAAGTAATAAATCTCAACAACGGTCATGAATGTCACACGAGGTCGAGAACACCTTGCTAGCCGCGACTACTTAAGTTTTTTTTTTTTACCAGGTACAGCTTGTAATGCAGTAAGTTACAAGTTCTTAAAACTTGTGCAAAGCCTTGTCGTCTTCAATAATTTCCCAGAAAGCTGCATTTGTTTAAACTAAGCGCTCGAATAATAGTGAAATAAAAGCGATTACAAGTAAAAAACGAGAACGACTCAGTCGGTAGTAACGGCAGCAAACGTGTAGTGATGTTGGAAACAGCGTTTACATCGAATTTTCATTTGCATGTGCTTCGTACCGAAACCCGACACCGCTTGCTTCTACTGCTGCTTCTTGGTAATCCGCGTGTGATGTATAAATTATGTCGCGCCAGCCAAACACTCGACCGAGCTGGGAATAATTTTTGCTGGATCGCGGAAAATGATGACTTGTTATTAAAAGGGAATGTTTCAAGACAATTTTAATTGTGTGGTAATGTGCGTCGCTTTATACATCTAAAGGTACCTCCGAGTTTTGTATGATTGCTTGTTCCAGTTCTAATCCATGTTCCTAATAAACACTGGAATCAATGTTTCTGTGTGAACGTAGCCTTAGCTTACTAAGCAAATTGCCATCATACTTCTACTGCTTACTTCTAAGTATTATCGCTACCTTAGCAAAGAAATAGTTTCCTGCCCAAGAAGTACATCAATAGCATTGTCAGCTTACTCAATTTCATTTCTCTTTCCTTGTATACTAATGCAAGCAAAGCCCAGAGAAAGAGAGCTTGAACCACCTAACCAAGTAAAAAAAAAGCGCTGCTAGTCTATAGCAAAGGTGTAAAAGGTGAGACACGCCATGTGCATGTTCGGGCAGGTAGGCACCACTGAAGAAGAAGAAGTAGAAGCAGAAGAACTCGAAGAAGCCGAAGAACTGAACTAGGCGGACCCATTATGCCTATTCTTCGAAGCGAGAGCAAGCTGCCAACGTACCACAATCGCGTTTTGTCTCTGTGTGTGCCGTGTAGATGAGAGCTTTTATGAATGTAGAGGTGCATTGCGCAACCGTCGGTTGTAAAAGCGCATACTCTATACTGAATACATACTGAATACCTGTAGTAGGTAGATACGCAACGCAACTATCCTTAGTCAAGTTGAGTCGCTGACTATTTTCAATTAACGTCCTTTCGAGTTACGTCCAAGAGTTGATACTCGCGGCCGCGCGATTGATGAACGGCGATAACGAAGGCCGCGCCGGACTGTGCAGCGAATTCAGAATTCATTAGGACTGCTATGCCGATGCCGGATGAGTTTATGAATCGGACTCCGAGCCAATCAACCTGCTTCTTCTGAACGCCGTTGACATATTTTAAAAATTTTCATCATATTAAACCATCTACAATCAAAACCATTGAATTTTTAAATGTATTGGATGTTGTTTATTTTAAGGCCATTCAATAAGCACTCCAAAATACAGAAGTTTTGTGTTATTTTGATGTTGTTCCCACCCTTGATTATTCGTTGCATCGGTAGTAACGACTTGTTCGTTGTTAGACTTTACGACTTGGGTGAGACGGCGCGTCGCGACGCCAGTATCGCTCGCGGGGGAGACACAATAGTTGCACATCGATACATTATAAGAGAGAAACTTTGTCTAAATTATTACCACTCGTCCAGAATGCCTCTATTATGCTTGCCAGACTGTCACATATCCTTGTCAACAACTTTGTTGTATTTCTTGCTGTAATCATTCCTATTTCATTTAATCAATAATTCATTGCAATAGAGAACTTAATAGAATATTAACTAACCGATGAAATGTTTGGTTAAACAATTACAATATTTCATATTAAATACAAATAAAAAAATCTCTTATATCTTTTGTAGCGAATTTTTCTATTGTAAATCACTGCTGTTGTTGGATTACATCTTCGGAACGAAACAAGACAACACGAAAACAAAACGCAAAAAATCCGAAGAAGCTAAAGCAGAAGAAGTAAACGCGTTCCGTGACTGCGACTCATTACCCGTAATTTTATGCCGGCTGTGTGAGCAGTTGTCTCGCGAATCGTTCGCCCGTTCGCAATTGAAAGACATGGAAATTGACAGAAACACTGAGGCTTTGCGCTAGTGGAACGCAAATATTTTCGCGTTCGACGGAAGATAAGCGGATGGCAAGCGATCGGTTGTCGAAGGTATGCGAAGAATGGCGGGCGCATTAAGCGCCAAAGGTCAGGACAAAAGGACTTAATGGCGAGCTCACAGACTCGCTTCATACCGCAACAGAACAACTCTCGAAGAAGAATAATAGAAACGCTTCATTTATTCTTTTCCTTTCAAAACGTACCCGAATGTATTGAAAGATGATATCTACCGATAGCTAGATACACAAAGCATGGTGATCTATTTTCTTCGCTAGGCTAAATTCATACTACCTCTGTATTCCAGTACCTACATATCCATAAATTAAATATTTAATGTAAAGTACATCTCAATAATTGCACAGTCGGGAGAATGAGTGTAGGCATGACACACCAAATAAGATTAACATGAATTGTGACAATAAAGGAAATATAACAGGAATAGTTTCAGTCTGAGCAAGTGAGAGATTATAATAGCTTACTCAGTGCAGCTATGTGCTTAGAGTCTTGTGGGCTGCGCACTCAAAGCGAGCTTTAAATCTTAACAGTTACGTAGCCTGCCGCAATGTTTCTTCTAATCCTCGGGGCCCACGCGCCGCGCCCTTCTAAATTTAAACATCGGCGATAAAAGCCGATAAAAACCGCGCCAGACACCAGTTTCCCATTTGTTTGCGAGCGCAAGTACAGTTTAACCCCGCTTGCGGGCGGTTTACTGCATATTACATGCATGCATTACTTAATTCTCACTTCTAGGGGACTATTTTAAAACCTGCGCGCATGTGCACTTCTCACTGATGGCATTCGTTAGTGTGCGCGCGCAACTGCATCTTAGGTGAAAAAATCGGCAGTTCAAGATTTAATATTTTACTGCCTATAAAAAAGGAAATTGCCTTCAGGACTATTATTGCAATATTGCATACGGAGAAGAAATAAATGGCAATATCTTTAAATAAGCAAAACAGTACTTAAGTACAAGGAAAAGCGTATTTTTAGTTTAGGCTTCTTATAGATCATAAAAAACACAAATGGCATTTGGATATTAATTTTCAAGCTGTTTTACCAAAGTGCCGGCACTAATAGTTTTGGTGGGAATTGTTTACATAATTATATCAAAACGTGTTAATTTCTTTCTTAAAGTTTTGCATTACGTATTTATTCCCAAAATGAGACAGTCGACGTCTTCATTCAAAAACCGTCCTCTACAATAATAATCAAACACCCGCAATAAATAATAACCGACAGCCTATCTCATCCCATGTGAGAAATTAGAAAGTTTTTCTTTGCTTTCTTTTGTCCACGTTTGTCTCGAAAAAAACCGAGAGTCAAACGAATCGTGATGAGCTCGACACGAACAATGCCGTTGCCGCCGTCGTCGCCGCATTCCGGAAACACAAAAAATCTTCGCAACGATTGTGCGATGATTGATGCGCGAGAGCCTGGGTGTGAAACGTCGGGCAGCGGTGGTGATGGTGCGCCGCCACCACCAGCAGGGCGATATTAGTAATTCGTTTTTATTATTCGCTCGCAGTGCCGCGCCTCGGATGTGTATCGGATGCGTAATCCGTCATGTTTGTGACATTTATTTAAAAATGATTAATAAATAGACACGGCGTTTAGCAGATGCCGAGGCAGTGGCGGTCGGTAATCGCCTAATGCGCTTCCAACTTGCTCGAAATGAGCGCCGAATTTGAATAAGACTAACTTATTGCCTGCTTAGCTATCAATCCAACGCATTCCGCGCCTTCTAAATGGCATCGCTGGCTGTATAACTCGCATCCTATATGGATTACAACATGGTTTGGATTATATTAGGAAATCTTTACATGCTGCTGAAAAGAGCATTCAAATGCATAGCTTGAATATATTTGAAATTTGAGATAACCATTAGTAATAATTGCGAGATTTTGATAAATGGATCATATCATTATTATTAAATTTCAATACTTTTCGTTTTTGATTTAAAAATGATTAGAATATTCTCTTGCTTGTTTAAACAAGCTGTCTATTTAAACGCAGTTTTACCCAAAAATTTAACATTTTTGACTGGAATGTGTTACCTTGTTTCCTGTTGCATTTACAAGCTGATGTGAAACATACAAGCGCATAATTCCTTTAGTTAGATGCTGTCAGTGCACGTGCACCGCGAGAATATATCATCCCGAAGTGACGGATCGACGAGTAGCTGGTAGGGGCGCCACTATCGCTGCGCGGCAATCAATCACTATCAATACCCGCCCCGCACAAGTCGAAAAAGTGCATTATCCGAAAATCGGAATTTCCTAGCTGCATTTTTTCAGATAGGTAGTGAGATAAAACCGACGCTCTCGAGCGATCTAAACAAGCGCGATGAGTAATTAGAGATGCGCGTATTATTTACTTTGGCGCGGTGAGGTCTAATTTAAGATGATTCGTTTCCTGTGGGAGAGGTTAGGTAAGTGTCGAAAACTGTCGATTCACTACCGGCCGAATGCTTTGTAATGATTTTAATTAGCGCATAAATATTTGTGTTTCCTGTGTGTGGTTTTTCAAAGCTGATCAAACAAACACGACTTTTTGTGTTAAAACCAATCGTTTTAATTTTATGAGGTGAACATTAATGAATGGGAACTAAATTAGGAATTAAGTTTGTTGTATGCTTAACTGTTTAATCGTGTCAGATGTTTGACAGTATTAGGAATATAATAGCTCATCAACTTATTATGACACACTGTATAATACCTATTTATTTTAATCAAATAACAAACTTATATCCACATAATCGCGACAGAGACATAGGCATCCCGCAATATTCGCTTATAAATAAAGAAACAAATCGATAAATGTTTTGTTTATGATGGCAGTGGTCAATGTGGTCGAGCACCATTTATGAATAAATTATGCTAATTAGTACGCACGCGCGAATGCATTAGCTCGAAGCCGGCAAGCGGCCAGTCGGCCGATAACTCGCTAATGCTGGAATGAGATTCGTGTGTCGTCCGGCTCGCGTCGGAATTAATTGCCTTTCCTCATCGACACTTCGCGCCACATTCTCTTCCGAACGTGTAAATGTCACCAAAAGCAACGCGTCGAGACAACTTGTTTTTTCTTCTTGCATTTATTCCAAGCACCTGAAGTACCTACCTAAAATAGTTCTTGTTTTTATGGATTGTTGTCTCTTGTTGTCGCCACATTCGTAGTAGACTTAATCTGTCTACATCTTATTTCCTGCCAATTAACTTAATCCTCTTTTTCCTTACTTCTTCCTCATGACTGTGCTTTGAATTGGCCTATTCGGAAATTGCTATATCATAGCTCCGTTTTCTGTTATATTTGCGAAAGCCAGTCCTGAAATGAAAATATTTGCGAGTTACACAATTAATACAAAGTAATGCGCGATATGGCGGGTAATTTCATTCAGGTGGCAGGTGCATCAATGAGTAATTCACTCAATTGCATCAAATGCGGCAATCTTTTGATGTAATTGTTCTTCTGCCAGAGAAGCGATGGGAAAGTGGCCTACATGCAGGCGCAAGCACGCAGGTGTCAAACGTGCGCGCGCACGTTTCCATTAATGCATCTGCACATGCGCATATCGCCTTGATCTGCGATTAAGCCTATTCGCGCAGCACAATAAGACGACTCTGGCGCATTATGAACGAAATCGAAAATATGTATTGTTCAACTTTAACCTCGATTAATAACGGACGACTTGGAAGACGGCACTACTCAGAGACTTGATTATCTGCAAGCGCATCACTAACGACAAGAAATTAATTATCCGCCCGCTGAGATGCTCCATGCCCATCAATTGTCCGATTAATCTTCTTAATCTTAATTTCTGCGGCGATCCTAAATTAATGGTATAGTTTATGGTAAGAAATCAAGTTTTGATCGCTTGCAGATTTAAAAAGAAAGGCTAAATATATGTAATATCCTAATCGATTTTTTGAAGTGATGATGATGATACGTATATATTTCCTTATTTTGAGCGCTCTACTTACACAGATATTAAAATTAAGAGAAATTAATATTTTACTTTGTTCAATGGTATGAAAGCGAAAGGTTCTGAATACAATATTTATATGACCACCTCACAATATAAAAATAGGAAATCAAAGTTGCAGGAGTGAATAGCGATATTGGAAGGGAA
>JARJDU010040604.1:0-11141 GCA_030264695.1 Lissagria laeviuscula
CGGTGTTAAGTGACTCCACGATAATTTATACTTAACTTAAAGATTATTCCATCTCAAATCAATCATAGTCTCATATTTTAATGAATGATTAAATTTTTATTGTTGGTTTCTTTTGTTTTTTTAATGAAGAATCTAAAAATTATTTTAGAATTTTTAGAAAATTGTTTTTGAGAAAAAAAAACTGAAAGTTTTGGAAACACTGATGAAATTGGGTATGAGCAAATGTGATATTGTTCGGAGAAAAAAACATAACTTTGATAGTTTTAATCGGATAATAACTATTTTTATGTTAAAACATTCACAAATATATGCAGATTTAGCTAAAAATTTATTTATCTTCATATCCTTAAAATGTTGTTAACAATTTGAACGTAAAGTTAAAACTTTAAGTTTTTTTATTCGAGAACTTCAAATGCTATTATCACCAAATTACGGATCGAGTAGAAATTTAATTTTTTTCTGTGCTACTCCTAACTATATCTTCTCGTAAATTCTAGAAGAAAAAAGTGTGTTTTTTCCCGCCTCCTGATAAAAAGGAGTAAATTGATAAAATACAGTAAATCACCATATCTTTTGCCAAAGAAGTTCAAACAAATAATCAGCTGTTATGTATTTTGGGTTTAAATAGCATAGACATTATTCTGAGTACCTAATTGAGAATCTTTGGTTAGGGGTGGAATTGTAGCAAGTCCGATTAAAATTCGAGAGTATGAGTTCCATTTCGGTATTTTTTGATTGATATGAGATGGAATAATCCTTAAGCTAAAGTTAATTATGTAATGCAACTTGAATTTGTATATATACAAGGTGATCATATTTAATTAAATTGAATATAGAAAGATATAATATATTTTGGATATTGTGGGACTAAACCCTGAGACTTCAAAAAAACACAATTTCTCGTGATCTTTAAGATGTCTAGAATATTGTACTAGAACGATATTTCGGTATATAACTTTGCTCAAAAGTTACAGCTTGAAATATTATTTTCTCTCTTTTTCTCTGTTTTAAATTATTCTATTACAAAAAAAAAAAAAACTTGAACTAGTTTTTTTTTTAAATGGCTTCTAAAAAATTTCGAGATCTACCTAACTGATTTTGCTCAATCTTTTCTTCCAATATGTAAAAATCAATTCTCTATCACGTAACATGTTGATTTTTTAGGATTTTTTGATTTTAGGTGGCCATTTGAATAAAGTTTGATATTTTAGGCGAAAAGAAATACTTTTTACTACAAATTGCCCCCATTTTGGAATTTTGTTTAATTTTGAGAAAAAAAAATCAATGTTGCATGGTAGAGAATTCAATGAAGATTAGGATTTTACAAGTCCGGTTGTTTTTCGATCTACGAATTCTTCGCAAATCATGCAGCCAGCGAAAGGCCACGTTCTGCAGGTCGCCCATGCATGTAACTGCCAATGCAGTGAATAACAATATATATCGACAAAAAAGAGGTACCAAGAAAGTAGAAATATTACTCTACAACATACAAAAAAGCCGGAGTATTTACTTATTTTCTATTACGCAAAAAAAATTCATGAACATAGTTCATTTTTTAGGTTTCCAGGGTTTAGTCCCCCTTTTAGTCGTCTCATGGTTTGGATACCTCAGCTTAAAAGGATGAATTAATTTAAAAATTGTTTACTTCTAAAGCTCAAAAAATAAGTTTAAAATGTCAAATTTGATCCAAAAAAATAACAGATTACCTAGAGCACTGTCATTCCGTTCCATATCTACCTAATAATTGAATAAATTTAATAATTGACATATTTTTGCATACTGAATTTTGCTGCTGAATAAATTTTTGCACTATAAATTATTTAACAATATACCTAGTAACAGTGCCGGATTATTATTTTCCTTTTTTATTTTGAATTTAAACTTTTAATATTTAATCCGGTACTGTCTAGTGTATAATCTTAGTATTTTTAAAGCATTAAAATTAAGCATAAAATAAATCTGCACATATTTTAACTTAATTCAAGCTTAACATTTTTACATAAGTGTATATTAAATAAGTATCTACATACTAATGCAGATGACGTTTTGAATGTTATAATAATAATTGAATGTCGCAACAATTTTAATATTCAACCATTAAAAGTACTTACCTCGGCCCAAAATTATATAATAATTTGCCAACAACAAAAAAAGAAACGGCAAATTCTATGCTTTCGTAGTGTTATGAGGAGGGTACGATATTGTTATCTATCCATTTTTATTATCAATTCAGCTTTATTTTCCCTTCACACTAATAAAAATCTCCATTTGGTTGCTTTTACGCTTGTAGTAGCATAGATATAGCATTGCAATGATTTCCATTTTGTATGCACTTAAATTTCATACGATTTTTATTACGCGTGTTAATATTATTTGCATATTAATATCATCGATGTGGTAAATTGGCAAAAGCTCGCATAATAAAGTCGGAATTTTTTACGAGCGACGAAAACTGCCATCGGGGTGAATTTAAAGTTTAAATTTTTACTCAAACTTTGGTCATAAAAGCATAGCGTAGCTTGGCGTGGCGTGGCCGCGTGGCTTGGTGACGCTACGCCATGTTTGAATTATGAAGACTTGAATTATGCAGTCTAACCAAATTTCTGCCAGGTCGTTACCTACTCCGTTGTTGTTCTTCCTCGCAATTTCGGTTCGCGATGATTTGAAATTTGAACGAATGTGTCTGTACTACTTGTATGAGATATTTGTGATGTTGTGTGTCTGAACGAATGTAATTTGCTTTATATAACAAATAGGTGGCTCTGATTTTTTGTAGCATCTTTAGATAAATCAGCAATTGTTTTGCACACAGCACAACTTTGTACATATTCACAATATCTTTAGCTGATGCACTAAATATGTGTGTGTGATGTATAATGTATGTTTAAAGCACTCGAAACTGTCTTGTAATGACGATGCAATGTTACAGGCACTTACTTCAACTGCATTATGTTCATGGTAGCGTCGTCAGTGGTGCTCACTGTAGTAGTGTTGAACTACCACCATCGAACGGCGGACATCCACGAGATGCCGCAATGGGTGAGTAGTGATTTTCTTTTGCTTGATTTTCAACGCATTAATTCTACTCAAATTAACTTGGTTGGGACTTTATTAGCTTGAACCTTCTTGGAAGCTTCAGTTCAACAGCTCAGCGTTTGTGACCTTTTTCCCTTTGTTTGCTTGCTCTCCGTTCCTTTCTAGCAATCCGAGCAGAAAATTGCCTCAACCAGAAATCAAACATCAATATTATTATCAACCTACTAAATTGATGAAAAACTTTTTAGATAAAAACAGTGTTCCTGCAATGGCTGCCATGGATATTGGGTATGGGTCGACCCGGCAAGAAGATCACAAGAAAAACTATCCTGATGAACAGCCGGATGAAAGAACTGGAACTCAAGGAGCGCTCGTCGAAGAGCCTGCTAGCGAACGTGCTGGATATCGACGATGACTTCCGCAATGTGTCCGGCGGTGGGAACAACGCCTCGATGACGACGAGTCTGGGCGGTGCATTCATGCGCCATCCGACGACCATCGAGGAGGCTGCGATGCCGTCGTCGGGCACTCAACGCGATCTCCAGCACATTCTACGCGAGCTCCAGTTCATCACGAATCGGATGAAGAAGGCCGACGAAGAGGCCGAAGTGATAAGCGATTGGAAGTTCGCTGCGATGGTGGTGGACCGCTTCTGCCTCATCATATTCACGCTGTTCACCATCATCGCCACCGTCGCCGTGCTACTCTCAGCGCCGCACATCATCGTCCAGTAGTAGATGGACGTACGGTCGGTCTTCGAGCCGCCGCCACCACCACTCACACACACACTGCATCTGCACTCTCAATACTATTATATAGTAACGTATATAAATATTATTATATACATAAGATGATAAGGATACAAACAAACAAAACAAAAAAAATGAAGAAACAGATAATTACCGCTCTAGATAGACTATTATATTATATATTAACTATATAAATATATAAATATAATGAACGTTTACTGTGATACACAAAGCAGCGTATCGTGCTCATCATGTGGAGATATTATTCACGAGCTGTTTCAACAATAACATCAACAACAATTAAAAGGCAGGCACACATGTGCCAAAAGTCAAGATGTCGCTTAATAGAAAAAGATGGAGAAAGCTCAAAGGACGAGAAATGGCGTCGGTCTCACCTCGGCTACTATACTCGCAAGCAGCAGCTTCAGCGATCAAGAATGCATATGAACATCTGGGAGCATGAATGAAATCAAGACATGGCTCGCTTATATCTATCTATCTTATATATCACCACTTTGACGTTCGCATTACTTAACATTTAACGGAAAAATTGTATAACTTGGCGGTATACTTAAAAGAACAAAAATCCCACCTAGTGTGGATTTCGTATGCAACAGTCAACAAGAGCATGAAACTGAAAACGATGGAACAATGCAAACAACATAGTGGAATGTTTGTTCATTACATATTACCGCGTTTACTATATAGAATTATACAGATATATTAAGAATTATTACCTAAAACAAGCAACAAGATGGCTACCTAGTCGAAACAAGATGGCTGCCGACGTGTGTGTGTGTGCAATATCGCACACGATAAATTGATTAATGCGAGGGGAAAACTGTACACACTCATACATAATAATTTGACCTAAAAAGAAAATAGGAAGGGGTAGGAAAGTTATCCTGAAAATAAATAATTTACATACACACACACACACACACATACATAATGCAATTTTAATGAATTTGCAAAACAAGGTACGATATATTTAATTAATAATAAAAACTAGGGTAAAGTAACGTACACTCAGTTTGAGGTGCACACGTGTCTGCCTTTTGTTCACCCGTTTAATGCAAATTGAAAAACACAGGTGTGTGTCACCTATATTTAATAATCGCGAGGATAATATTGTGATGAACTTCGCAAACATGCAAACAAAATGATTAATATGCAAAGAAAGAAAAATTGAATTAAATAAACTTTGACTAATGTTATTACTATTATTATTATTAATATTATCATTATCAGTTTTTTTACTAGAGATATGATTTATTTATCATTATGATATACTAATTATATTAAGAATTATTAATAATATTAATAGATATTTAATGAATCGATTACGCGGTAATGTACATTTTAATAATCGAGAAATTAAAAAAAATATATAAATTTTTAAAAGAAAGTAAATGATTACAGGTTGATTAATCTACGGATACATATAAATAAATGATTATTATTAACAAAAAGCAAAATGAAATAAGCAAGCGATGATATTCGTTCAAAATCTGTGAACTGTGTCACATTTGTTATACATAAATTATTATATTAATAAATAAAATAATTATATAAAAATTTAATAAAAACCACAAACGGAATGAACTTATCTAGGGAAAATTAAAATTGTAACATATAAAAATACAAGAAGCATAGTATATTAAATTAAATTTAAACAAAACAAAACAAAAACAATTGTATAATAAAAGATTAAAGATGAAAAAAAAAACACTGCGAATAAGCAACAAATTGCATTAAAAATATGCGTCTTATACGCAAAATATTTTATACGGGAGAATGATGATGTTGATAAAGAAGAAGATGAATAAAAATGATGATGATGAAACCAAAAAAATTATTAAATGATGAGATGCGGAGATTGCGACGCGGTAATACCCCGTTGTTGAAATTTGTTAATAGAATTATCTATTGACATGATAAACACAAAACAAACAACAAAAAAATTAATGCAGTCATACATATTGCGTGACTATATGCATTGTACTATAATTATTGCTCAGGCCGCGTCGTAATCTGTTCATCTGTCACATAAAAAACTTTAAAAAAAAATTAATATAAAAACCAATTAAAAATAAAATGAATACCCTTCGGGAGGGATCGTCTGCATCTCATTGCACTTAGATATTCTTGGCAAATCAAAGTTCTTTGAAGAAAAAAAAACCAACAACAACTATCTATACATATATTCTGTACAAGATGGCGGATAATACTCTAAGATGGCGGATTTAAATATACATATTTACAAGATACACCATAATTGCTCACAAGATATTTTTGTTACGTGAAATAAAGATGAGAAATAATAAACTATAATGTGTATTATAATAATAAATA
The DNA here is from genome assembly GCA_030264695.1 of Lissagria laeviuscula. NCBI lineage: Eukaryota > Metazoa > Arthropoda > Insecta > Coleoptera > Staphylinidae > Lissagria > Lissagria laeviuscula. The sequence continues at coordinate 6,141 of JARJDU010040604.1, forward strand.
TATATATATTAAATACATAAGTACATACTGTAATATATCATATAACACATTCCATACTACATTAATTAGATATGTAATAACGAAAAAGAAAAAGAAAACAACTAAACTAAACTAAACTATATTAAACTAAAAACGAACTTAACCTTTATATACGCGTATATACATATAGGTATAATAGATAAAATACCGATAAAGAAGAGAAGAGACATTTAACCAATTGAATGATTTGACAACATTGATAGAATACATGCATACATGAATCAACAAGCATAAAAGTAACAAACAAAGGGTCGTCGTCTTCCTATAAACAAACAAAACCAAAACTGTAATAATACTAATATTAATTAATTACTTAACTAATACTTATAAATAATAACCGCCGTGAGATAAAAGACATAAAACAACAACAATTCATGTATGATGTGAAATCCAAATGAAATAAAAATTCATTTAGTACTACGCTAAATAGATAATTAATTAATTAATGAAATGATGAATAGATGAGGACAGTAAGTTTTTATATATTGATAACAATCAGATAAGAACAACACAAATTATGTAATATATACATTTGGGAATAATTAACTAACTTTGTGGTTTAACTTTATATGGAAACTTTATGTTTTTTTGTACAAAAATCATCTTTTCTGTTAGCAATTTAAATGTTCCACGCACATTTTTTATATATATAATAAATAAATAATATAAAGATGCTGAAGACGGAACGAAACGAACAATTAAAACAATTAAAAAACTAATCAATTTAAAATGACAATTTTTAAATATATAAAATATATATTTAAAAAAAAAAAGAACATGATGAAATATATAATTATAGTCCAACGAGTAGCTATAGTAATAACAGATATATCTATCTCTAGAAAATATTTAAATACAACATAATATAAATAATATATACTATTCGCGAATAATCTTTTATTATAAATAAAACTCGAGTTTTCACTTTCTTACATTCGTGTAAATCGTCTCGCGTATATAAATCATTTTATAATAAAATATAAAATATAAAATTACTCCATAATTATAAATATCGTGTAATAATTAATCGTCGAATATTATAATAATTCATAAATTACGATTAAATAAAACGTCATGCCGAAAATACTAATCATTTGTTTATACACAAATTGTAGATATACTCGCATTGTATATTTTAATTTATTGTATACTTATATTAACCGCATTTTTTTTTAAATAAACGAAAAACGAATAAAAGTAATAAATACTAAAAGTAATAACAATTTGTATAATATAATATAATGCGATTATATGAAATAAATGAACAAATGTATAAAGAAATAAATTAATTAATTAATAAATTACTAATTAAACTACTGAACAGAAATGCACACAATTGTAAAGTCGAAACACTAAAAACGTACGCAAAAAGAAGAAAAAAAACGTTTTTTTAGAAAAGTAAATTTGCGATTTGCCAAGAATGTACAAGAATACAAATGATATGCACATTTCTCCCGCATTTTATATCATGTACCATTTTTAATATATAATATTTAATAAGAAGAAATGAATAATATGATAAAAACAAAGTGAAAAGAACTTCGAATTTTTCATTATAACTATGTACTACTAACAGAACAAAAAACTAACGTAACTACTAAAGCAAAAATAAGTACGCGAATTTCCACTATTATACCATTACCTTATTAATATTAATTAGAAATGACGATCAGCTGCAAACTATTCGTAATCAATTATTTACTTAGTTACTCACTTAATAAATGATAACAACAATAAAATGAAGCAAACTAATTGAAAAAAACAAGTATGAAAAACATTGTACGATATTAAATAATTAAACAAAATAGCATTTAATACGACTTTTAATAATATTATTGAGTACTTTATCATTATAAAAACGATGATTGCAAAAGAAACAACAACAAAAAAAAAACCAACTTCAACAAACAACTAAATTTTTAATTTTATTAAAACTTAATTGTTTGTTCGATGGATGGTTTTTCATTGTATTGCATAACGTATGTACATATTGTACAAGAAAAACAACAGCAATAGTTAATTAGTTAGTTCTTTGTTGTTTGGTTGATTTTGCATAAAAAGTCGAAGTTGTTAAATACCTAAAACTACAAATACACCAAACACTCAACCGAAATTTAATTTCATACTAAATTACTTTGACTATTTATAGATGAAGCGATAGTTTGTGTAAAACCAAAAATAATACGTACAGACATAATTTAGAAAAGTTTCTAAGATACCGAATTAATTAAGTTTATTTAAAGTTTTAATTAATTTATAATTGGGTTGTTGCATGTATTTTTATAAGTCCTTTTTAGCTCTCAAAAAAATGTTGAATCTCTAGTGGCGGGTAAATGTGGGGAGTCCGATCGGGGAACCACATCGTTTGGGGTGCAAATTAGGGTGTGTTGGGAATGCAGAGGAGGTGTAGTAGAAGTTCTCAATTTAGGGAGAATTCTTCATTTAAAAATCATTTCTGGGTGAATTCCTCTCGCTTGGTTAATATTTTTATATTTTCATTATTTTTAGGGGTGGGGGGAGAGGGGTGCTGAGAGAAAATTCTGCCTCGGGTACTAACTTGTCTTAAACCGCCACTGTGTATCATCAGTATTAGGTTCTTTCCAACACTCTAGAACTGCCAGCAGCGGCGGATTTAGAGCTGACAGGGAACTAGGTCCACAATCAGTTTGAGGCCCATCGTAAAAAGAGGCCTTCGCCACTACTTTCAGAATTTGGATACTCGCCTGGCTGTACATAAGACCGCGACTGACTGCTAGTTCTGGGATCGGTTCACATGCGCAGTTTGTTTATTGTTTTCGAAAATCTAATTCTAGAACGCAAATTACTAAAGTTTGGCCTTTCGAACACGTCGAATGAACGATTCTATTACTGGTTCCGAACCGTTTAGACTGTTCTCGATTCGGTGGTGGTTCTCACAGTCCGACAAATGCATAAATGTTCCGTATTTTCTTTTTGATAACAAAGTAACATCATTGCCTCATTGTCTAAAGATGACTTACATTCTGCATTGCTACTGTCGGAGTGTTAGTTTTGAATTTGCGCTAATCTGATATTTTCGATAACGCAGTTCTAGAACTAGTAGTACAGGAAGTTCGAGCGAGTTTAAAAAAACTTAATATGTTGGTAGCTAGCATTATTCTTCTCGCTTGTTTCTATTACCAAAAAATACTTCGCATTCTTTTCGCAAACTGATAAGTTGCTGTACGGGTCAATGCATGAGCCACTTATTTTTAAAGGACGATTTCATGATAATTTTCAATTATTTATTTGATTTAAAATTGCCTGCAACAACCCCATTAAAACTGATTACATATTATGTATATGTATAATAATTTTATGAAATTGCAGTCAAAACCAATTCTCTCTTCTCTCTTCTACTTCTCACTATATTATGCTATATGAAAACATGAAACTACCTAATACATTCATTATAAACCCAACTAACTACACACAATCCGAAGAATAATCAATATTTGCAAATAATTGCAAAACAACGTATGAACGCGTTATTACATGTGTGAATCGTATCGAGCGCGTGTGGTAGATAAATTAGCATCCGCAACAAACAAACAAATATAATACAAAAATCGAATTATTACCTATAATAAATTAGGACAAAAACGAACTTAAACCAGCATGAAAAAGATTAAATCCCAACGTATAAAATTATATGAAGAATAAAACGTACTGATAATGAAATAATGTTCATATTGATTAAGTTTATATGATATTTATATATCATATAATTATCTATATAATTCTAATTTGCCTCATAATTTGCTGTCGTTTGCTGTCATTCATTCAATTTCATGAAAAATTATATCATCATAATATCATTATTTAAAACACAAAATGTAAGACACATACTTAAAAATTGATTGATTAAAATATCATGAGCTAAAACAAGAACAATATAACTTTAAAAACAAACAACAAAATTTGTCCACTCTTTTACATAAAAATAACATATGACATACTTTAAACATGAAAACTATCTATAGAATAACATTATAAAGTATTAGAGAATTTGCAGAAAATGAAAAAAAATGATGTGTAGCCGAAACTTTAGAATATTATACGATGATGAAAAACTAACTATCTAATGCTAGAAAGATATTATAATGTTCTCCCCAAAAAAAAAAAGACCTTGAAAAGCTTATCAAGCATTGCTTCGTTTAGATTATCTCATTGAATTTAAATAAAACAATTAACAACATTATATATTATATCATCAATATTATTTAATTATCTAATTGATTTGCTGCCAAAGTATTATTAGTTTAATTCCGTTATTATTAATTTAAAAAAAAAAAACAAAGAAGCAATTGACCAGATTTCAATTCGAAGAACATCATGGTATGTGATGATTTACAATGAATCGATTGTTTCAAATATTGTATGAACAACCAAATAATAATTGGTTCTATATTCTTCTGCTCAATCTTCAATTATACAATAAAACTTAATTGTTATAACATACTTCTAATTAAAATTAATTATATTTGACATTGATATTATCTATTTTGTCCTAATAAATTTGCTCTTTGTCTTGTTAGATTCTATTGAAAATATTTTATTGTATCTGTTTGATGAAGAAGAAGAAAGTTATGATTTATTGTGCTGCTTGTTCTATACATAAATATATGATGCTGGTATAAATAGATGAGTTATGTGAATAAATGTAAACGTGTGGTTGAAAACAATAAACGCAGATATTCAGTTTTTATTTGTTGTTTAATTAAAAATATGATGAATTTAAATGTATTAGAAATTTCATTATTAACTGATACGATATTGTAAATCAATTAGAAATATGCCAATCATTGAGATGTTGGGGGGGGGGGTTCAACGCCTGGAGACAACTGTAGATCTAGCGCCTGAACGAGTTTTCTAGCACCCATCTCAACCCCCAGAAATAAACATTTTCAAACAAGCAGTTCATAAGCGCTGCGAGCAAAAAGA
>JARJDU010040614.1:0-11986 GCA_030264695.1 Lissagria laeviuscula
AATAAAATCTTACAGCTAGGCGGTCCATTGAACAGTAGAGATCATTACAAGAAGTAGAAAAAACATGAAAATAAACTAGTGACAAAAGCCAGAGAATATATACGACAAATAGCAACAACGGCAATGATTATTTGCCACAAAATGGTTCTGGAATATCTAAGGCTGTCTCGCACATGTTTGGCGCGAACAATTTTTTTTTTAAATCTCCTTTATAAAGTTTCATTTGACAGCGAAATAAGTAAATATCCGTGAATGAATTTACATTAATTAACCGAAAATCCCGTGAGCACGTAAATAAAGCCAGCCTGATATAAATTTTGCACTATTTTTAGCCGAACCAACCTACATCCCATTTCTCGAATGAATGCCAAATTGCGAAAGCTACTAATCAACAAATATATCAGATAGCGGATTACTTGTAATCTACACTAACAGGATAGAATCATAAAATGATGTAGTGGTGGTTTACGCACACATTTATGAAGCCGTTAATGAATGGTTTAAATGATTTTCGAAAACAGTACCTATATTGAAATAGTGAACGGGCGGCTGGATTCGACCAAGCATCGTAATAGATTTTATGATGGCTGTTAACATAACTGCCATTAAATAAATACCCCAGTCACGGCTAATAACGCCATAAAACATTTTTATTGGCGTCCATATATACATATATACTCGGTGCCTCTTTTCTTTTGTTCATTTGCTCGCTTTTTCTCCGTTCGGGGCGTATCCTTTTTTTTACGCATCATCCCTTCTCGCTCCTGCTGCCTTCAATTCTTTTAGCGTATCAAGTTTTTCATCAACCTACGCGCGGTTTTGCCTTCGGGTTTAACTCTCATCGTCTTCTCGTGTTCGCTCTCAGCTTTAGTAGACAAGCTATTGTCTCCTGCAGAGCGTTAGTTATGTTACATCAAAGCGTGCGGCGCACGTTTTGGCTTGTAATAAACGTCCCTCTTTGTTTTGCTAACTTTTTTTTAATGCCATATTTCATATTGTCGACTGCGAAAGCAATCCGGAAATGAAAACAAAACTTTTCTCTGTCTTTTCGATTTTTTTTTTCGTTCTCAATTTCTTTATATCTTAGGTTTTTTTTTTTTTGGCAGTCGCACAACGGAGATCTAGATTCGAACATAATTAAAATAAATAGAATAACTTTAAAATTTATTATCATGAATGAAGAACTTTTTATATATTGGAATATATACCAAATATAACTATAGTTCATACAGTTAGATCACTTCTTTGATTTAGTATGATGCAATCTAGGGGGAATCCAAGCTATCGCGCAGATTTCCTGCGCATTGCTCAAACTTATTGTAACAGCTGTTTTATCTATGTGATTTAGGTAACCTTATAGCACACGGTGGAAGAAGAAGCTGAGAATTAATAGAAAGTTGCCCCCAAAAAGAGTTATCCTCACATTTTGTTTAGTTATTTGTTAGTTTGTTGTCTATAGACTACTCTAACGAACTGACAGATGGCCATTTGCTCGAGAGCTCTATACAAAAACATTGCAGAATTTTTCCACTGCATTCAATAATAATTTTATTAGAACAAAAACAACGTGAAATCTTTTTTTTTTAAATGCATTAGTAACAATACTATGTGAAGTTTACATTTACCAAATACTCCGTTTAATGATTGTGCAAACTTTTACGCCACATTGCAACCGGGGAAAATCTGAACAAAGTCGGATTGTTCCGATTTTCCCCGGTTTGGAGTTTTCAACATTCCCGACAGCATTAGCTTTAGTTGCAACTGGCATGAATGCTGTATGGGATAATAGTATGATGAGGTTTGTACGAGCTTCGTTCAACGTTTACGATTGTGATGGGACATTAGCAAGGACAATGTGAATATGGGCGTGAGCATGTGAACAATGGCAATAACTTGAATTTTCGTTCGGTTTCTGTGACTTCTATAAATTCATAAAAGTATTTTCTTACGATTAATATGTCATCACGTATCTAGGATCTCTTGAGAGACATTGAAGAAATGTCTCGTTTTGTGTTTGCGTCTGCATTTTGCTACAATTATTGACCAAATAGCAGCGTAACGTTAACGCCCGAGGTCGAACAGTAGACAGCAGCTACTAGGCAAACATATCTCGTGGGATTAGCGCACCCCTGCGGAGGGATTGTGTTCGAATTAATAGCAAATAAACCGCAAGTCCTAAGGGAACATCCGACCAACCTCACTCTGCCATACTTAGCGTCGTGTCTATTATATATGAACCCATAACATTATTTGTAGAAGTTGTTCGTGATATTACTTTAATTCGATTGTCCGCACACATTTTCTAGAAACGTCTTCAGCTTATTTCGTCTAACAAATTTTGATAAATGTCTATTTCAAGCCATATGAGAGGAAATGGGCCCAACAGTCAAGACAAGTGATACGTGGCGGAGCACCTCTTTGACTTACGCGTTTATAAAATCTTCTCGCTTACATGCGGACGGCTTATCGTATGCTTTATGTAAACTGTAAAATGGCAATGCGTGATGGAAACCATAAAAAGATAGTGCTCTCGCAAGAGAAGTTGCGTCTTTTTTCAGCCTTTTACAAGTTTACGATTGCGTTTACATATTCTACCGTGTGCATTGCGCACGGCGGAGAGTTGCTTTTGGATCCAAGGCTTTAACATAGCATATACCGTAAAGGAACGAAATGCATTCATTCTATACGAAACGAGCAGCGCGCTGCTGCTTTTGAAATATTCATGACCCGAGAATCATGAGAGAATGCGAAAAAGGGTAAAAACCCGTCGTCGTCAACCGCGCTTGTTTTAGCGTTTTTAGCGCACTCGGTATCATTCAATGTTATTGTCACTGTTGTTCTGGCTTTGCTTGTGATTCTTGTTATTTTGTAATTGTACGATGTTCAATTATTATTACAGCTTTGTGGGTCAATCCTGAAATAATTGCTTCAAATTTGTTTTAATCAGTTTGGGCATAGAATAGAGCCGCAGTCTATCGATTTACAGTGCAAGCTGCAGGTCACTGTTGCTACAACTGGTCCAACTTACTAGATATCTAACTTTGGCCAAGAAACATATGTTCTAAGAATGCTTTACCTCATTACAGGGTTCTGATGCAAGTTCGGTGATATTTGGTTCAACACCCGGTTCAAGGAAGCACGAGTTTCCGGGTGCTTTGCCTCCGAGCCTGCCTTCCCTGAACAATGGCACCGGTAACAGCCCGGTGCCGGCGCCAACACCGCCTGACCTACCGCCTCCAAGCCCAGCACCCGCGCAGCTGCCACCACCCGTCATCCTTCAGCGGCATGTGATTGAAGAGAAGAAACCGCTGGAGGCAGCGATGACGGTTACCGCGAGTAGTCTACCTTCACCTGCTCAGGCGGCCGTGGCACCTCCATCTGTGGCCGCGCATAATCCGAAGTCGGCAGCAACTCCGGCCGCCAGTCTGGCAATGCCTCAACCGGCGGCCGCACCCGTTGCGCACCATCCCCCAGCTCTGGTGACGACGCCTGGGGTGCGCACTGAAAGTCCTGCTGTAGCCACCTCGGCACCTGGCTATCATGCGCCTTATCAGCCACTTTACGCTCCCTATGCAGCCAACGTGCATACACCATACTCCTCCGCAATGGGTCCGATTAGCGCGCCTACACCTCCCGCCACAACTGTGACAGCACCCAGCCATCCGATGACGACGGCAACAAGACCGCCAACACCTCGTGCTTCGCCAAGTCGGGAGCGGGAAAGGGAAAGTTTTAGGTAAGTCCGATTAGAACGGGACATGCTTTGTCATGAGATGCTAAGCACTCGATTTGAACTTTTCAGCAATGTAACCAGTTTAAGCAGGACGAGCGTCACACCGCATAGCTGTCCACAGCCTACAACCACCACAGTGTCTTCTAGTCTCTCCAATAAGTCGTGGTCAGGGCCGCCGCCGCAGCTGAGTCCTGCGCCACGGCCCACGCCGCCTATGCATACCGCGCCCTATGCTCCTATGTTTGCCACCCCGCTACCACCACCTTCTGTATCTACTGCTAGTCCAACGGTGCCGTCGGTGCCACCGCCGTCGACCAACCCAAACCCATTCTCTGCGGAGAGTTTGTTCCAATCAACGAATCAAGCCGACATGCTGCGGCGCGAACTAGACAACAGATTTCTCGCGTCACAGGACAGCCGCGGTATGAACGTCGCACCACCGCCTTACCTTCGCACGGAAATGCACCAACACCAGCATCATCATACACATGTGCATCAACACACGACATCCCTGCTACCTCCGCCGCCTTCATCCTCTCTGTTCCCACCGCCAATGGTGAGTCCATGCAGCACGGCTGGATCTCTAATTGGTTCATCTGGATCTCGTCTCCTGCAGTTCAAAGATATTCCTAAAATGGGTGGACACGAATCTCCGTTCTATAGACAGAATATCGGAATACAATCATCGTATCCCAGCTATACGCCAGGCCTTTTGCATCCTGGACTGACTGCAGGCCCCACGCCATTCGCGCCGCCCAGTCATCTACCTTCATTTCAGCCGAAGGTCTGTGTAGTTTTTTAAAATTTAATTCGTTTACTGCAATAATTAATTAAAAACAGGCTTGCCATGCTATGCCACTTACACGAAATAAGTGTGTTGCTCCTGGCACGAGTGCACTAACTAGCATGAGGTCGTCCCCTAACAAACTTTCTTTGTCCACAGCCTTCCACTGCTGACCAGCCTGCTAAACCCAAAATCACGGTACGTAGTGTGACGTTAACCATTTACATTTACGGCTCTGTATCAACATTAACAGGCTTATGTATATTTTTGTCATATCCCAAGCTTCGTCGGTTGGTTGCTTTTCGTAAACTAGTGATTCACTTACCTTGATTAATACTGTTTTTTAATCCTTCCTTCGTTAATTTGGATAAGGCTAATATTAATTGATGTGGTACATGTATATCTCAGCAGTAATTAACAATATTTTCTTACGCAGAAATCTGGTAAATGGAACGCAATGCACGTGCGAATAGCATGGGAGATATACCAGAATCAACACAAGGGTGATAAAGGGGGTCCTGGTGCACTCAAAAGCGAATTGCTGCGGCAACCCACGCATCTCTTCAATCCGAGCGTACGGGCACAAGATCTACCTTCATTTCCTCATTCATTAGGCCATCGACCGCCACCTCCCACATTCGAGCAACCCCCACACCCTAGTAGCATATTCAACTCCCCGGCGTCTCACATTGGTAAGCCAGTGAGTACCTATCTGGACATGTATAAAGAGAAGAAAATTGCAGGCAGCGCAATTTCGCCATTTACGCGTTATGGCGGTGCAGGTCCACCCGGGTTCCCGGCGCCTCCGGGCGCATCTCCATTCGTGTCATCTTTCCCGCCGTCAGCTGCAGGTCGGCCAAGTGACCTGCCTATGCTGCACGATCCATGGCGACGTACATTTCCTCCAACGTTGCCTCCAACAATGCAACCTTGGCCTCTGAAACCCGATCCGATGATCGAGCAACGTGAACGTGAAGAACGCGAACGACTTCGTCGTGAACGAGAAGATCGCGAGCGACGTGATCGTGAGGAAAAACGTCGCATAGAGCAGCAGGTTTGTATGATTACCACGACTTTCTGATTGAGAGTGCTAATCACATTTCATTTGTAGCAGGCGGAACAGCGTGAACGAGAACGGCGTGAGAAGGAACGTCGGGAAATGGAACAACGTGAGCGTGAACAACGGGAACGGGAGCGTGAGCAACGTGAACGCGAGCGCGAACACATGCTCCACCAACAGCGCTTAGCTGAATCGTCAAAGGCGCATCCATCTGTGATACACGACAGATCACCTTTGCGTAATGGGGATGTGTCAGATATGCGCATCAAAGAAGAGCCGCGCTCTAAAGAGGAGGAAACCGCGCAGTTATTACGTTCGGCGGCTGCGGATCATAGATACCATCCATACCTGCGGCACGCTCCCCCGCACATGCAGCCACAGTTATCCAGAGTCCTACCACCTGGAAATCTGCAGCATCACTACCCGCCACCTCCAGCATCGCATTGGCCTCCTCCACCAGCGGAAGCATTCTTCCGATACGATGCATTACGCTATAGCGGCAACCATTTGATGGACGCGGCCATTCGTGCCGAGGAGGAACGCGTGAAAATGTTCACGTACGCTCATGCAGCACATCCTAGCCAACTACGAGCTAAAGATCAGACACTGATGCATTTACGAGCAGGGCCTGGGCCTGGGGTCCACGGCCCTCCGCCGCCGCACAAACTAAGCATCACTCCACCGACGGATCACAAGAAGGAAGAGCCGCGATAGCTAAGAGTGGGGCTGTCGCCCCGCTCCTCACCTTCGTCGTCGCAAATGCAGTTAAATAATCCTGCATTTAAAGATTAAAGAAGAGAATTGGTGACTAACTTTTATTTTATGAGGTGAAGATGATAAAAATTCAAATTACATACATACTCGGTGATAATAATTTAGGAATCTCATAGAAAAGAGGGTTCTACTTTTGAAGGTAACGCCGGGCGCGTTACACGTACACTCGATGACACCCTCTTCAATTTTAGTAGCATTAATGAAAATCAAGTACTCTACAATTTTATTAGGTCACATTGATTGGTAAATAGCCATAAACAGAAGGCGCGAATGACGCAGAGAAGCTTGTGTTATTTTCGCGTGGGTATTCGGCATGGCAGTGAATAGACTTTTAAAAGCCCTGTGCTGTATATACTAAAAATACTACGTGTGAAAAATCAGGTATATGCTTCTATTTGAATTATAAACAAGAAAAAAATAAATTGTGTTCATGTCCGCTCATGATGCAAGTAGTGGGCGCTGTTAATAAACAAAAAGGCAAGAGAACTTAGTAACTATGCGAGATATTGTATATAATTGTAACTCAATTCTAAGTTAACGTGAAAGGATGGCGATGAAATAATTTTTAAAAAATTCGATGATATTGATATTAAGCATTTTTTTGTAATGTTGCCTGATTTTTGGTATTATTTATATTATGGATTCACTAATTTAAATGAGAGCAATTACAATTTTGGTGTTAAATAAAATGACGGAAAGCAATTTTATGTTCAGGATGAACACCCGACAAGAGAATTTGTACATATACAAAGTAAATATCATGCTGTAGTGCGAATCAACGCTCTATTGATTGGTTAATTAACCTATTTGATTGGTTGATTTTTACTATGTTATTTTAAGACTGCTGGAGATTTTTACATGTATCTATTAGCGTTTTAGGTTTTGTCCAAATCAACCAATTTTGTGCGTTTCTCCACTTGAACTATGTATGTGCACGAACAATATGTGTCACACACAAACAATATTTAATATTATTCATAGTTCAATTGTGGAATTGCACGAAATCTATTGATGTGAAACAATAATTAACATTCATTTATTTATATAAGAATAGAATAAAACAATAATTTATTTATATCATTTTTCGAATATCGGGTGAAAGGATGAGATGAATGTGAGATTTCGGCAATGAGCCAACAATTATTGGTTTATTGCACAGAACAGATGCATCGTTGTATTAAACGCAATGTCGTTGTGTCATTGCTGATCGGATGCTAGCGTGTGATAATGCAGGTATGCACATACCATCTATACAGAGACAAATTATGGTTTAATATTGGATTATTGAAAATGCAACACTTATAAATAGCGAATCATTGTACCATAATATTATTTAAATTTTCTTGTAAAAATGTAACTATGTTCGATGAACATAGCGATAAATAATGTCTTTATGTGTACTTAAATTAGAAAGGACCAAGGGAGGTAAAATTAGTCATATTTCTATACTCGTTAATTTATTATACGTGGATTCGATGAGCGAGATGTAAACGAATCCAATGTTCGAATTGTGTTTTAGTTTCAATTATATTTTACTTTGCAAATTGCGGAACAATTGCTATACTGCGAGCAAGATGACAAGCCGAAATTTATATAGAATGGTGTGTACTGTGCATACAAAGAATTTACTATAAATGAAGAAATAACATACAACCGATGCGAGTGTAGATAAAGCCTGTATTGTAGATAATATTTGTACCTATTCCTCCCAAGCGCTAGAAGACCATTTTATATGTGTATGATTCATAAGGATCAGTGATTGTAACATATTAATGAAAAACTGTTTCTATATACTAGAAACGTATAGTCATATATAAATCAATTTCTTTTAAAATACTGCGTACCCTGCAAACTTATTTGTTACCTACTTATTCCACTTCTTTCATATGGAAATTATTTTTATCCTAAGCTATGAGCACATTTTGGGCGCAGTCTGCATTTCCGAGAAAACTTGTGTTGACTGTGTGCATTTTCTCAGACGGCAATAAAGCGTAACGACAATGGCAGTAACCTCTGGCCAATCATCCGTAGACTGATTTTTGGTTCTTTAAAATTGCGGTGAAATGGTTTCAAATTGTAAATTGGAGCAAAAATGAAAGAATAAACAAGAAAAAAATCGACTATATAGATTCCGATGCTATGTGAAAAGAAAACCTCCAGGAAATTTTGCTAGCGGAAGAAAATCTTTCAATTCCTTGCAAAAGCCGGCAACATTGCCTGCAATTCCGTCAAAACAAAGGTCAATCTTTTATGTCAAAAAAAATATGCGACTCCATTTAGGTTAAGTTGTCACTTCTATTTGTCAAAAGGTTATTACGTAAATATCGTTTTTCTTCAAGTTTAAGGCACAAAAATGGTAAAAAGAGTTGGGAAGCGATTGAATATCATAAGTGTAAATTATTTTCTATTGAATTTCTTGTTTTAGATGCTGAGCAGAGCATTTCTGCCTGCTAACCAAAGTGCAGCAGTTACCAACAGTGTAAAACAGTTATGTGGTGTATTTGGAGTTACGCATCGCAATGAAGCCACCAAAGCAGCAACAGCTCCCGCACCTATCCCAGAGGGTGGCTATAAACCATATTCTCCATTTCGTAAGGACACCAGCAACATGGCTGAGTTCACAATGGCACGTCTTGATGATCTTTTAAATTGGGGCAGGAAATCCTCAATATGGCCACTTACTTTTGGTCTTGCTTGTTGTGCTGTGGAAATGATGCATATAGCTGCTCCCAGATATGATATGGACAGGTATATTATTTTAAATTTGATATTGCTAGGCTTATCTTGTTTTTCATTCTGCATAAAATGTAGTACTGAAATATAAATGCATTGCACTCTAATTATTGCTATTAAGGGTCTTATGCTTCGAACTGCATGGCTATATGTTATATGTTAAATTTATGACCAATGGCCGCGCTTTATGTGTTACCGGAGAACTATAACACAGAAATATCCCTTGTTAAATTCAATACATTTTTTTTTTCACTTTCTAGATATGGCGTAGTATTTCGTGCTTCTCCTCGACAGGCAGATGTAATAATAATCGCTGGTACTTTGACTAATAAAATGGCACCAGCATTACGTAAAGTATATGATCAAATGCCCGAACCACGATGGGTCATCTCAATGGGATCCTGCGCCAACGGCGGTGGATATTATCATTATTCATACTCGGTGGTTAGGTATTATTATTATTACATGAATTAATTTACTACGAGAGCTAAATGGCTTCTTGATTTTTTTAGGGGTTGCGATAGAATTATCCCAGTTGATATATATGTACCAGGTTGTCCACCTACGGCCGAAGCGTTGCTCTATGGTGTTTTGCAATTGCAGAAAAAAGTCAAACGAATGACTGCTATTCAAATGTGGTATAGAAAGTAGTTAAATAAATGTGTAAGTATAATTCACAATTTTAAATACCTATAAGTATGGGTCAAACGATCCATTTAAAATAAAAACGGAAATGTTATGCCAGATCCTGGATTTACCATACCTCTCGATTCCAGTCAAATCATATGAATATTCATTATTCACTATTACTTATAAGAAACTTCTTGTTATATTAAATAATGTGTGGTGTTGCCCTCTTGAAATTGTACAATTGGAACTCTGGAATTATTTTATAAAAGATTCTTTGTTCAGTTGGTTCTTTGGCATTGGGTCGGTATCACAGTATTCACGTTATTATATTTATATATCTCTCTGTATAATATAATTCATTCTGAAGTGTGTGCACCGAAGAGATAGATTATTTGGTAAAGTATTGTGTGGTCATTGTTTTGTGTCTGATATCACTAACAAAATATGTACTATCGTTCTAAATTAGCATGCATATTTTTTGCTTGGTAATTCTTAAATATATTCATAATAACGTAATTGAAAGATGGATTAATTCATTTTGTTCAATTTTAACCTGTTACATTTGTAAGTAACCTGTGAAATGTCATGCATGTTTATGTGGTCAATAATTTATGACTTAAACAATCTATGTATGCTGTAGTTGTATCATGTTATTGCTGAAAATTTGTCGTACGAGTTTTATTCATTGCAAGAAAATTCATTTTAATAGCTCCTTGTTATCCCGCTACAGCCAAAATCGAACTTTGGCCTCATGGATTTTAGTCCCCCATTTCTCTCTGTATCACACTGTGTCCAATTACTGTGATAAAAAGAGGGAATGGGGGGCTTTTTTTTTAATGTATTCTCAGGTAAGTATAGTGAATCTAGTATCATGTATAGTTATGTTTTTTCGGATCTTATTACCGCTGAAAACCAGAATGGCAAGCTGGCCTAATATTATGGTTTATTGACTGTGTGGATTGCAGAGTCGCTCCAAATATAAATAATGAGATTAATATACAAATTGTATAATATAAATCGATAGTTCTGAATTAAAACCGGAAAATTATAAAAGTGCATTTGTGAATGGCGAAATATTGAAATTAGAGGCGAAAAGTTGACCGGTAAGAAGTTGCCGGAAACATCTATCGATTAATTAACTAAATTACTAGCACAATCAGGCAATGAATTATATCTAAAAGTTTCTTTAGTTTTATGATAAAAGGCCGTAGTCTTATATGCAATTCAAACGCTCCATTGTCATTTTTCCTAACAGGCTACCATTCCTGTGGAAACAACGTTCATAAAAAGGCAATTACTCTATTTTTACTTTTGTCTATAAAAATCCTAAAAACAAACTTAAGTCTCACATGTGCTTATTAATTATTCGGTCTTGCCGTAATCTTTCCTTCATTCTGCGTGCATCCATGATAAGTTTTATAATTGTAAGTCGCCTTTTACGAATCCTCAACACGTTTCACAACGTACTATTGTGAATAAAATAATGGATGGCGACCATTAGGAAAGACGATCAAGGAACACATACGGTAGTGTGATTATCTAAGGCGGCTAACCAACAGAAACCATTCAACGAAGAATATTTAGAAAATCTGTGAGGGACTTTAGATTATCAGCGAAGAGTTTGAAACCTTTGCAAAAGGACTGCACCTCCGACGTCTTAGGACTTAGCTATCGTAAGTCTCACCAAAGCAGGACTTGCTACAGCATATCCAGGTACCGCTAGACTTCACAAGGATAAAGGGAGACTTCACCCCAAACTTCCTGTTTTGAGTAGCCGGCAACGACTGCATTTACCATGGGACGCAACACATCTATAGACGGCTAACATTAGTGGTCGTTGGACATCCCATTAATGAAGGAAATTTATATAATAGGGTTTAATAATAGGAAATGTATTATGTTATAAAATATTTATTTAAATTCAATGTTCACATACAACTACTCGATCGAATTTCATAAACATATGTTGCATGAAATTCGATCGAGTAAAAATTTTTGCAAGTCCCCACACCAAAATGTATATAAGTATAAGTTTCAATTTTGTTCCTGCAAGAAGTGTCGGTGGCCTAGTGGCTACAGTGCTTGCATTGTAAGCAGGTAATTGCAGGTTCGAATCCTGCAGTCGGCCAAATAAATAAAAAGTAATAAAATAAATACTTTTTTAAATTCCATTTCAATTATTTTAATAAAAATTCGACACCCTTTCCCCTTGGTTCTCTTAGGAGAAGGCTTCCGGCCCAACCGTGGCTTTGTAGGTCCGGCTCCAACCAAG
>JARJDU010040654.1:0-12842 GCA_030264695.1 Lissagria laeviuscula
CTTTTGGCTTCTCTACGGCCTATAACTCTTATACATTCCCAACCAAATTACAAAGTATTATATACCAAAATATTTGTCTTTCCAAGTTCTATCTAATGATATATGATTGATCCACATTATAAGTAATTGTAGAAATATAAAGTGTACATATGCGATATGATTTCGCAGAAATGGCAATTTGATAAAACGTTGAGAGAAATTAAAACTTGTAAACTAACAGTCCTAGAGAAATGATTCATATACTCAAATGTACTGTTTTTCGGTCTATTGTTTTTCTCCCCAAAACTTACAAAAACCTTCCATTTTAAATTAATATTTGATCAACATAATCTACAATTTAATAATAAAATAAGGAGTATTTTGGTTTTAAAATTTTTTGCTTCTCAATTCTTATACCATTTTCCAAAAATATTCAGTTAAAACAAGTGATCGAAACTGATCTTCAGATATTGCTACAAAATATACATGATTTTTAGGCAACTTCAACAAATCCCCAATAATTGAATTCTGAAACGAACTAAAAAAAATCTATAGATCCTATCCTTCCTGAAATTCTATTGCTTTGAAATAAACTTTTCAGCCCCATTGAATCTGTCGACGTGCATCCAATTCGATTTCTATCTCCCGCCCGTTAAATTTGTATTCAGGTATTAGGGATAAGCGTGGGGATATACGTAGGAAATTCAAGGCAGTGTTATGGCGGCAGCGTTGACGGCATCGGCAGCACTTCGATGCGTTGTTGTACATAACACCAGGACGTGTCCCACGCCTGTTCTCCTTCAAATAAAAACAGTTACTAGGTCCACATTGCAAGGACGTACTTATCCCTTAGCTTGTTGTTATACGAGTGTACTTACTCCACTACACAATGCACGCGCTCTACGCACGACAATGTTTGATGTGTTAGCGGGCGGCGTTGGCGGTATTGGCGTGCTCGCAAGCTCGTGAGCACGAGATGCGCGCGACATGTAACAGATTTGCATAAACCGACATAAACAGATGGGCTCTTCCGTATAATAAAGTTTTTACGACTTTTTTATCTTCGTGTAATCGCGTTTTACGATTTGTTGTGTCGGGCTTCATAAACATTTCTCATTCACTCCTCTCTCCTCTCACCGCTTGTCAATATACATACATACTTGCTTACTTACTTACTTACTTACTCAAACATCTATTGCATGATCTACATATACATATGTGCTACTACTTGCTTCTTAACTGCACGCGCGTTCCTTTTGTCAATTATAACGCCGTTTTCGCAGTCCGTTTGATGTCAACATGTATGCACGTTTTGCTAAACGTGACATGACATTAATGAGTCAAAACAAAGGCGGTGTGAACTACTTATATTATGAATATTATTTATTCACAAACTCTCTGTACATTGCATTTTATAATGCCATGTCTTAGAACAATGAACTTGCTTATAGTTATACATACAATCTGAAAGCCATGATAATGACAATACATTCAGCAATTATTAATGATCTTAACTAGCGTGTGTCATCATAGATCATTATCATCTAAAGAAGTTTAATCAATACAATAAGATTCAATCAAAATAAAATCAGGGTAAGTGTCACTTGTAATGTTGATCCCTTTAAGTTGAGTTAAAATAATTGGTTTTTTTAGCTTGCTATTTTTATAGGTGTTATCATATATTACCGATTGTTGACATAGTCTTTCATGTTTTTCAGATTTCTGATAAACCATCTCAAGTGTAATGATCTATAAATTTTATTTACAAACAACTTATATTACTGTGTAATTTCGTTTACGAGTTTTTAATTATTTAATTAATATTGGAAAAGATTAAGTGTTTTTGCGAAGTAGAGCATTTATTTTCATCTTCCATGAATAGATAAGTTTCCTTGAATTTGCCTTATATGTATTCTTAGATTTGTATATAAATGCGAGATAAATAATTCTAAGATATATTTTAATTTATTACACATTTATAAAATTTTGTCTTTTGTGTAACATGACATTGAATAGATGTCAATGTTACTACGCCAATATCAACGTTATTAACATTGGAAGAGGTCAATATAGATTGTTCAATATATCATTACAATATTGCTATATTATATATAATCTCGGATTTTATCGTTGATGTATGCACTCCATTGCTTTCCATTCTGGCAGTTTTCCACTTGAAAGATTCTTTCCCTGAGGGCCTTGTAGATCTCATGCTGCCATGTCACTCTGGGGCTACCTCTTATTCTTCTCTTTTCCGGAGTCCACTCTAAGAGATGTTTGGGAATTCGTGACTTCAGTATTCTTTATACATGACCAAACCATTTAAGTTGCTGCTCTGTTAAGTGATCGACCGCAGTCATTAAGCACTTCATTTTCTTCCTGCTGTTTTCATTTCTTATCCACTTTAGCTTGCTTACTCAAGCTGATCCTTTAAGAATATTTATTTCTGCTGCTAATAATATGTACATATATACATCAATATAATTCTACATTTTGTTTAAATATAGTATAGTTGCTTTACTATTGACTGCATCTTAAATTATTGAAGAAAACAACGAATATCCCACTGTATTGAAATTATTGCTAATTCTTTGCTATTTACATACAAAAATAGTTAATTTAGATTACACAGAATTTAGATGTTAGGGAGTGTATTCAGGAATGATTGACCAATAAATTGCATTAATAATGGTTTTGCGTTCTGGTGAAATTAGCTGATGACATATTTTGACAAAAATCTTGATATCGAACTTTGTGTTAGAATTGTTAACAATGTCAATTTCTGTATATTTATTTAATTAGCATATATTAATGTGAATGTTTTCCTACAACAACTAATTCTTTGGCCAAAATTACAAAAAATATGATAATTTATCAATTAACATAACATTTACTTTGATAGTTTTAATCTCTGAAACTGTTTTATTATTTGAGATGGCAATATTACAACTTGCAATATCTTCTTATTCTAATTCGACTAACTAGAAATAACTTATCAAATGATACATAATTATAAACATAATTTGTTGCTTCATTATTCTAAAGAAAATGTCGTTTTAAAATTTTTCGCTTGCTTCTTGCTTCTTTGGGTCACAAACATTTCTATTATAGTAAGTCTTCTACATTTTACATGTTTTTTTTATTCATCATTCCAAAAAACATATGTAATTAACTTAATTACGCAAGTAATTCAAATCGATCGTGGAGGTTATCTCTCAATCACTTAGTATCCTAGTTTCTCTCACATGCAATACGCGTGCCGCGTGAGTTGTAAACTCTACGATAGAAATTGTGTTGATAAGACGTGACATATTTGTCACTATCTGCTGAAACTCAAACTTGTACAAACATTCTATTAGCAGTAATGATGGTGTATTCCGAGACTGAGAGTGCAACTAATCATAATATTTTATTTCCATTTGAATTACAGCTAATTATTTTTAAAGTACTTACAAAATTAAAAGTATTCATTATTTTAAAGCTTATTATTGCAAAAATAAAAATAAAACTATTGTTTGTTAAAGGTAAAGTTAAAGGTATTTTTAAAGGTATAAGGTTCTTTGGCTTATCGTTAAAATTGGAAATTAAATATAAAATTAAAATTAATATAGCAAACAAGCATTTTCCAATCTACACATTTAGGTGGACAATAATATAATAAAATATCCTAATTTAGTAAAGCTTGCTTTAATGT
The DNA here is from genome assembly GCA_030264695.1 of Lissagria laeviuscula. Taxonomy (NCBI): domain Eukaryota; kingdom Metazoa; phylum Arthropoda; class Insecta; order Coleoptera; family Staphylinidae; genus Lissagria; species Lissagria laeviuscula. Next base: position 3,674 of record JARJDU010040654.1, read on the forward strand.
AAAACTAAATTTCCTTCTAACTATTATGTATCATTTTAATTCAAAACATTAATGATTGAATCTGGGTCTATTCAGTCATTTTATCAGATATTTAGGAAAATCCTATACATAATTCAATAAACATTTCATAAAAGTAAATTATAACCATCACAAAATCCGAAAAGCAACTGCCAGATTAGTATGATATGCTTACTTACTTAGGACAATTGCTTAAGCACGTGGAGACAATTAACAAATTATATCTCACCTAAATAATTGCTGAAATGAATCGCTCAGCTAGCTAAATCCATCTCAGCTCTACAATAAAACATCATAACAATTCAACTCAATTGTGAACAGAATATAAAACAACTAATTACTCATAAATAACGATGTTCAAGTTGGAACAGTAACACATCGCCTATACAAATGTAAATGAAAATGCACCAGCAGTTATAATCAGCTGTGTAATAATGCAATTCTAAAACAGAACGAATACAGAGTTCGTTTTGTTCACGCGACTAAGTAATGCCATCGAATCTATTTAATTCCTTCACAATAAATTAGTAGCCTATTCCCTATGCAACAATTTCATTTGGTATTGCATTCATTTGTACGCTTTTTGTTTTCATACCACGGAGATCAAATAATTTATATTCATAGTGAGCTTGTTCCAAGCTATAACTAAAATAAAATTCATTAAATATATTTATAATGTATTATGCGAATTGTGTGTTGTGTGCAACAACAAGTGTAAATCTTATCAGCTGTCTACTTATGCGCCAGCAACACGAGCCGCGCGACTGTCGTTCGGTTAGTCTGCTCGCGGACATACCAGCTACAACTCGTATAATAAACTCGTTCGAATTTTGTGAATTCATTGACACTGCCTGCCAACAAGGGTCATCTGCGACACACATTTCACACACAGAATACACAGACTTTCATTTCAAAATTTTCCATCATGGTAAATATCGCTCTAGTAACACATAGTAATATAAAAATACAAGTTTTTAAATAAATCGTTTCGCAATCCCGTCGCTGTAATAATACATCATCTAATTTTTGTTTGTTCTTTGTTGTTACAGTCTAAAATGCCAAATCACGTATTGGAGTCGTCGCCGAATGCGGCCCTCAATAAGTCCATTATCAACAGATTTATGGACTTACCGATGCCGGATGGCAAATGTCAAGCGATGTACATTTGGATCGACGGTACTGGTGAGAATCTGAGAGCGAAAACTAGAACGCTTGATTTCGTGCCTAGCAAAGCAGAGGGTAAGTGTCATTTTATTTGTAACAAATCTCAGAGTACTGTCTCAAGATGTATGCATTGAAATTCGAAAGTTTAATGTATACTTCAGTGTAAAATGTTATCTTGTAATGGAAATTTCCGTTCGGACATGTCAGGCCTGTAATGACCGCTAATAGAGACTGACATTGGGACAGAGGTAGCAATTAAAGCTCATTTGTCGGATCCACCCATCAACATTGTCTGAAATTATGGGTAGACAGTAATAGTTTAGACAAGAAAGGACAAGATGGTGATTAGATTAGATTTTCCCACAAAAACAGATTCAATTCAAGCAGAAGGTAGACGAAAGGGAAGCGATTACCTTCTTTTTACGGTTGTACGTATAAAGCCATTGTGTTTTATGCGATGAAAGAAACAATTAGTTGATTAGTCATTTCTCTGCGCTCTGTTTGCGCGTTAATATAGATGAAAACAAAGCGTGGTAATCCGTTAAGCATACGACATTTAATCAACTTCAAACTACCACTGAACGAGTTACATAGAACGAGGAATAGTAGTAGATCCTTAGTAACTCACTATTTATTCATCGCCAGCTCGTTGGGTTTGTAAAAGCGGGCGCCTACGTTTTTCATTAAAATTTCCGTATATTCCTGCAAGTTTAACAAGACAATTAGTAAATTATTCGATGTCAGTATGCATAAAACTTGTTCTGGATCTATTATTTGCCCGTGTTATATAAAGTGATATGATGTTTTGTTTTGCAAACATTACTGTTGAAGTATTTACATATTTTAAATGAAAATTTCCACTCTAAAATAATTAGCATTTAAAATACAATTACAATCTGCATAAATGAATAAAAAAAATACTGAGAATTAAATAATAACAATTTGTTATTGTATCCATGCATGAAATAAATACGAAAGTTACGTTGATGGTATAATTTTAATTAACGCCCCATGCTTAGGGCCGTAGGAGTTTTAATTAATTCAGCTATATCAATATTTACATAAGTTCTCTTCTCCCATCTATATAATGTCATTTTGCAACTTAAATGATATAAGTACACATGACCTTTTTCTAATGATATTATACGATTTGCAGAGCTTCCAATTTGGAATTACGATGGCAGCTCGACGTACCAAGCTGAAGGAGCCAACTCTGACACGTATCTACATCCAGTAGCGATGTACAGGGATCCCTTCCGTCGGGGCAACAACAAATTAGTCCTTTGCGAAACCTTCAAGTACAATAACAAACCGACTGGTGAGTGTACATTACGCTCCCCATTGCACAACCCACGCATATCCCATTTCGAAAACTGTACCAAAACCTACATCTCTGGTTTAGATGTTTTCCCCGTTTCTTGCCATTCAATTACTATTATGTGCAGAACGAAGCTAGATGATTGAGACGATTGTAGTAAGCATGCGAGAACGTTTGGAGCGGTGTAGGTCGAAGTCGAAAATGCGGCAAGCAGAGCCTGAAATGCTGAAACTGAATTGCAATATGAGTTGAATTATATATTTCCTATTATTCTCGAACTGCTGCCGATTGCGGTAGACTGCTCGACGGCGAAAAGTCGTAAAATTGAAGTTATGGCGAATTGTAATTGAGTTATTAGGCTTTGGCATTGAGAAATTTATTGCTATTCACGAATCGGCGGAAACTTTTTATATCTATAGGAGCATTGTTTGCATTGTATTAATTTATCCAATTGCTTCATTACTAATTAATGTGTTAATGGCACTAAATGATTGTTTATATAATGCGAGATCGTAAGTAATTTCCATGGAAAATAATTTCAGCCACAAATAAGCGAAACACATGCAAGCAAGCAATGGCTGCCGCTAGTGATAAAATCCCATGGTTCGGTATCGAACAGGAATATACTCTTTTGGACATGGATCTGAGACCATTCGGATGGCCGAAGAACGGATTTCCAGGACCTCAGGGTCCTTACTATTGCGGTGTGGGAGCAAACAAAGTCTATGCTCGCGACATCGTTGAAGCACATTATCGCGCTTGCCTTTATGCTGGTATTAATATTTCTGGATCCAATGCTGAAGTGATGCCTTCTCAGGTATTTTATACATTATATATCTCATAGCATCAAATACTAAAGCAAAACCTGAATAAATGCCTCTCCCCCCTACATGTAAATTACAATTTGTTTATTGCATTATAGTGGGAGTACCAAGTTGGACCTTGCGAAGGAATTGACATCGGTGATCAGTTGTGGGTTTCTCGTTTCTTGCTGCATCGTGTAGCTGAAGAGTTTGGTGTAGTGGCTACTTTGGACCCTAAGCCAATGCCAGGTGACTGGAACGGTGCCGGAGCGCACACGAACTTCTCCACGAAAGCAATGCGAGAAGACAACGGAATTATGTAAGCATTAAGCATACTATCTTCAACTATGATATAATGTGGCACTTAGTTAGCAGGAAATTTCCTCGCGAAACTCGTTAATTACACACGCAGCGGGCATATAAGTGTTGGCTAGATGTGAAAGCTAATTAACACCGGAAACTGAAAAGCTCTTCCTAATTAAAATGATTAAAAATTATGCATGACATTTAACAATTTAACAACACATTAGTTTAAAGTTCTACTATAATATGCATAGACATTACATAAACAATAATTGAACAGTACACCATGCCGTGTACATGAATAACAATTTTATATTATGCATATTATTGTTTGGTTGGACCATGTTGCATAATATATATGGAGCAATTGAACTTGTCATGCAAAACTTTATTAACAAGTATAATGAGGAAATTACACATTTCCATTACTAGTTATTTGATTGGTTGATTGATGGTGATGCTATTTTATCATCCTCAATTGAACATTATTGTACTAATAACGTTTTCAAATTGCAGTGAAATTGAAAAGGCAATTGATAAATTGAGCCGAAACCATTTGAGGCATATCCAAGCCTATGATCCCAACCAAGGTAAAGACAATGAACGCCGTCTTACTGGAAGACACGAAACTTCATCTATCCACGATTTTAGCGCAGGTATGCATGGAATCTATAAACATTCCAATTAGTATTCATACTCGTACTGAATATGAAATAAAACGAACTTTTTTTTGGGATTAATTTTAGGCGTTGCAAACCGAGGAGCAAGTATTCGTATTCCACGTGGAGTTGCCGAAGATAAGAAGGGCTACTTGGAAGACAGAAGGCCATCTTCTAACTGTGATCCGTACTCGGTGACGGAAGCTATTGTCAGGACTTGCATTTTAGACGAATGAATGCAAATCGCATACAAAACTATTCAATAGACACAAAACTAACACCAAATAAGAATAAATTTACCTAACAACAAAACAAACATTTTCAATATTGAAATATTTGATCGCCGACGAGGAAACTTTTCTACTAAAAATTATACACTCATAGATGATATACTATTAAGATGTTATTACCGATAGTGATAAAACGTTATTTCTATGGCGACAAAGAATCGACGAGCACACGAAAATAGATTTAAATCAAAAACATTTTGCGATGCTCAACAAATTCAACAAAGTCACAAGTTCAAGTCGTGTCTAATTAATTGTACATGTAAGCGACCAAAATTTTTCATGACAAACGAATATTAATGATTCTTTAACTAATATTTAAAAGAAAAATCTTTATAGAAGTTATAAAAGAAATGAATGCGGAAATAATATTATTAAAAAAAAAACGGATTAGTGATTTTTAACGAATGATGATGATTATTATTACACCACGATATATAAAGACATTTCATAATATTTTTCTATATATACAATACGTATAACGTTAGTATTCTAATTAAATTAATTAAACTATCATATCATTGATTATAATTAGATATAGAGATTTATATATTATATATTTTTGCAATTATTTTAAAATGAATCAAGATATATGTTGTTATTATTTTAATTGCTGGTAATTATTCAAAGATTTTATCGATTTTATTGTGATGGAAACATCCGATGATTATATATTCTTATTATTGAAACACGGTTGATTAGGTTGATTGTACTATTTATATTAAATGTGCACTATATATGTATAATTTGACAAATAAGTTTTAGACAGATTTATGATTTATCAAACTGCAATTTAATGTTATTTCGTAATTATATATTATATGGTATTGGGATAATTTTATTGCTGTTTTAGTGAAATGATGTAATGCGCATTATGTTATTAATAATGATGCTAATTCAATATCTAGTACTACATTATCATTGATTTCTTATTTTATTCTGTTAGTCATATTGTTATATTGTAGTAAGACGTAAAGTATATGAATTATTATTATTATAAAATATGAATAGTTGAAGGGAAAATGTTGTTAACACATGAAAGGTGAGATTCAGATAGGAAAGATATAAGCAAAGTGAAAAATAACGCGACGAATATATATTTGTTAATAAAACATAAATATCAAGTTTTATTTTATTGCATTATCCTACATTTTATGTTTTCAGTGCCAACAGCAAATGCAAGTGATTATTGATCAGTGTGTCCTTAAAAATTGGTATCTAATTAGTTTTGTATTAAGTGGGTATACGTAAGAAATATTTATAAAATAATGAAGACGCTTGTCATTAGAAAATGTAAAAGTTGAGCAGCTAAAGTATTCTTCAATCATTTGCTTGATAGTTGTTTTTTATTATTCTTTTCTTCTACATTTTTTTACCTTTTTATTACCTTACTTTACCTCTTTATACTTTCTCTGGTTGCATGTTTTCTCGAGTATCTCAAAATGCTTGACAAATGGCAGTTACAAAATTATAAGCATAAACAAGATTAAATTTGGAATTAGGAAAACTTAAAAAATGTGTAGATTTTCTTACGGAAATGTCTCCAATTAATGAAGTAACTCAGATCCTGAAATTTTTACTTTTTTGTTTATTGCACATCTTCTCGTGTATTTCGGAAAATGCTTTGCAGATTGCAATTGAAAAAGTATAGACATAAACTAAATTAAATTAAGAATTAGAAAAATTATAATAAAGTAGATTTTTCTGCAGAAATGCCTTGAAATAATTCAGAACCTTCGGCCCAGCATTTTCTGAACAAATGCTCCAAAAATTCAAATATTCTGGCACTCAAATTTTAATCTTCTGCATTATTGCACGTCTTTTCGTGTATCTCGGAAAGTACTTGGCAGATCGCAATTTGCAAAAATATACGCATATAATAGATAAAATTTGGCGTCAATGACACTAGAATTTTTAAACATGTGTGTTTTTGCACGGTAAAATAGATAGAATTTGCAATTAAATTCCCGCTCCAAAAATGTATTTCTTTGGGCATTATTGCATGAAAAAATAGCGCAATGCGTCGCAATTATCAAAAACAAATAATAGAGTATTTTTCTAACAATTAATTTTATATATAATTAATATAAAACAATTTTTGGTTTATTGCAGCGCTCTATCTAAAATATGATCGGACGACACTGGACGAGAATTTTGCTATTCCATATAAAAATTGCATTCCGCATTGCATTGTAACGTCACTGAACAACGATTAAAACAACGTTCTAGAATATTCTACACAGCAACAATGCCAGTTTTCTTATCATCATTGCAAGTCTCCTTCACCTCATCTTTCGCACTTTGCTACGCAGGTACGCGCTGCTTGCACTCTAGTTCTAGTTCGGTCGTCGTGATTTGCGCAACAATTTTTATTCCTGCAAGTGGTTGTTTTCATTAAATTGCTATTTAATTACTAATTTAGTATATTAATTGTCGTTTACTATACTTATATCGTTTAAGGAACAAGTCAAGTGAATGCGCGTAATACTTTCGTACAAATCCCGTCTCTGTCTCCGATCGTCTCCGCCAATTCTGCAAGAAGATGAATAATCAGATGAATAAACTACTAGTAAGTACATCATCTGTATAAATACTAATTAAGCATGCTATTGCAACAATTAAAAGGAATTGGATATTACTTAACATCGCATTTAGTAAATTGAAAAGTTTATAAGTTTGCAGCTACATTAAAATATATCATAGCAATGTTCTGGAGGACGTTTAAAACTGCGTTCTAGAGTGTTCTACTAGCAACAATAACCAGTTCCTTATCATTAGTATCTTATGTTGTTTGAATACAAATTACTTGAATGTTTATATTCATACATGTTATAGATTTCTCATTAAATATTTGTTTAATTAAGCATTTATAGACTTCGGTAATAATCGAACTTTTAGTATCGTGTGAATAGATTTGCAAATTTACTACATGAATTTCTTTAGCGGCTTCAAGGATGGTGTTCTTTTAACTTTTCTTTGGTTTTTCTCGCCTACGAGTACTCTTTTTGCCAGTTGCTTTTCTTCCAGTTTGTTAAATGGCCAATTCAATTATTATTATAAGGTATTATTCACTTTTCATTAATAATAACTTTCTATTTCTTTAGAAAAATCTATCCAATCGAATAGATTTTCTCCCCGGACTGCAACTTCATCCTTAAACGGACTTCTCTTGTCATTTCTTTTGGTAATTGTATATTATATGATTAAATATTAAAATATTTACATTTAAGGTAAAATAATACAATGTTCTAACACCTTTTTCATATGATTTTAGGTGACACCAGTCAAATAACAGCCGTAAGTTGTACGTAGTATCTAAAACTCCATCTTCTTCATTAGTTGAGTGAGTGGATTTCAATTCTTACTCTAAATGCCTAATCTACACATTAATTTGAATAAATTGAGGAATTGATCGGTTTTATTTACATTCAAATATACTAACTCGTGTGTAATACAGAGGAGGAGATTTGTATCTGTGTCGTGGCAGGTACATGTATCCTGTTAGAGACTAAATGTAGGAATATTTTTTTGAAAATATTGTTTTTAAATCTAGCACCCGTGCATGCAATGCTAATGTTCATTTGCATATTTGATCGGTTTTTTGATTTTTCCTAATTCATGTGTACGTTAAGTAAGTAAGTAGTAAGTTAAAATCTACTCACATGACTGACATTTGGTTCAATATGTAATCTTTTTTAAGTAGGTTATATGTGAATTTGTACTAATATGATTTTATTCGCTTTATTTTACATGTACTGAGCACCTGAGGGCGTTTTCAAGACCAACACATCGACAAACTGACGAAAGTTTATTCTGATGTAGAGGTATTTGACGAAAGTGTATTTTTCCTTGTGTACATGTGGTACGTAAACATTTTAATTTTTCTTTCCATAAATTAAAAAATACCATTAACTAACATTAATTACTTTCATGATTTAAATTACAGTTGAGGATCAATATTTGGACTGAATGTTCGAATGTATTTTGCTTCGAGAAAAAGCTAAGAGAGATTTGGTAATGCTCGACATCGTCGATCTATTAATGAACATCGAAGGTCCTGATACAGACAAACAATCTCAAAATGAGGACATAGCTTTTCAAGAGACACAACTGCCTAATATGAAAATTTTCAGTAAAGGGTAATTATAATAGTTATTTTTGAAGTAATTATAAACTATGTTAAATAATATTATAGACGTAACTTTAAAGAAATTATATGTGTTGCCTAATACGCATTATGTTCATGACGTGCTGTTTCTCAGTAAATTATAATATAATATGAGCAAGTAAAATGTATATTTAGCAACAAATATCGTAATTTTTTAAGTAAAGTCTATTATATTATTCATTAATGCATCAAAACTTCTAGTACTGACATTAATCTATTTTATTAACAACGTTTTTTATCATATAAATCTTTTTCAGAGATATTTCAAATGTGAATGTTTCCAATGCCTTGCAATTTAAGAAAACTGATCCTAATATCTGTCAAACATATGGAAGTAGATTGTTTAATAGAAAAAGATGACATCTGTCTTTGGTCTTGGTCCAGGAATGGAGCAGTTACAGTTAGCAGTTCCATGGAAATTGTGGCATTCCCAAGCGTAGATTTTAGTA
>JARJDU010040665.1:0-43362 GCA_030264695.1 Lissagria laeviuscula
ATATTCGATCGGTTTATAATAACATATTTCTTCGATACTCACGATTGTCTTTTCCTGCACGAGATCGTCTCCTGGCGCAAGTACAAGTGGTCGCTTGCTAATAAATGTAAAAGTTGGAGTAGCCGGATGAGTAAGTGGTTGGTAGTTGTTGAGGTGTATCAAGTACGATTTGTGAATCGTTGTAACCGGGCTCGTCTTTGCTACCTCATCCTGCTACTGTCTACAATTCAATAAACGCGGATTTTTTTCTCGTTCTTTTTAAGAATATTGAATTGTTAGTGAATTTTAATTACATATACTTTTGTGAAACTTTGGTATTGTCCAAACCTGATCTATTTTACTGACTAATAATTGATATTGGTAACTGAACAATGTGATATAATTTGTTTTTGTGTTTATGAGACTCATTTACCTTCACATTGGTATAAGAAACTCCATGTTAGCGCCGTGATTGACAATGGTCACACTATTTAAGTTTTTTTCTATATTCCTATCGCTTTACTTTATCAAATTTCAATTTGAAATTCTCAAAAAACGTACTTTAACTTAAGCGGCTTAAATATCGAGTTGTAGACAAAAATAGCACATTCCGTCACAATACGGGCGTATATTATCTATCGCTTAATAATTTACTTTTCAAATTTTGTAAAAATATCAAATACCCTGGCCGTAATCAGGAATTTACTCAGGCCGGAGTTATCAAAATCCATTCTTGTAGGCGGCAATACGCATTCGACCTCATTTTTTTTCTTGCTGCCCGCTTCAATCCGGACCCCTGGAGAAACAGTTCGTCGAGTAAATGAGCTTCTTAAGCATCAAAAAGGCATATGTGGCTGGCAATATAAATTGAAAACAATATGTGTAATTTCTCCAGTTCAAGAACTTTAAACTACACGTTTCGGTTAGGTATTTATTGGTAGATTACAAAGTCGTATCAGCCGTAGAGTATTGGTAGTTATAACTTTGATTATTGACTAGTTCTAAGTGAGCATCTGTAATTGTAAAACAACTTATGCTTGCGTCGAGCACACCCAACGCCGGCGCCTCGCCGCCTCTTTCGCGCTTGCTATCTTCCTCTTTTCGCTATCCAATGCATTATCTCAATATCACTTTAGAACATTAATGTTGTTTGGGTCTGTCTCGGATTCTCTCGGTTCTTATTTGGGATGGCTTTACTTCAGCTCCATCTACCGTAGCTGGAGTTATACACCGCCATTTGCAAGCATTCTACTTCCTACAAGTTTACTACGTAATCAAATTACAAAATAAGTTTTGAGAAGTGTGCATATGTGTCTGTTTTAATTTGATTGCACAGAAATTATACCTAATTATCATATCAGATTACAATGCATTGGTACAAAAAGTTATATCATAATATAACGCATTATTTAGCGACATGTACAGTCATTCACGGCGCGTTGCCAAAATTAAATAATAATACTGTAAGTCTGTCATAAATCAATTTTCGTCAATTCTTAAACACCACGCGAACGCCTCCTTTCCTTGCTCATTTCCGCATGCGCGTTTGATGTCTCCTAGATTCTCATCCTTCGTCCTTATTGACTTATTCACTCATGACTTGTTTAGTACAGTTAACGTTGTTGCTTTACCCTGAGATGCACAACCGCTTTTCGACCATAATGCAGTTATACAATTTTGAACGCGTTCACCTAACTTTTTAACCTCGACACTATATGAATGAGTGGCTGTAGCGACGAGGGAAAAAGTATTTACAAACTTTTCTGTAGTATCGCATCGTCTTGGGATTAAAAAGATTGCCGCCGAGATGCGAAAACGAGAGTGAGTGAGAGTGAGCGCCGAAGTCACGTCCCTTTTAACATCAAGATTGTCCCCTGGAACTAGAGAGCGTAAGTCATTGCGGGCGACGGCTCTAGTGTGTGCTGCTTGTTTGTTCTTTTCAACGAATTCGATAGCTCTACATGAAAACAAGGAAACAAGAGAAAACGAGACGTTTCCCAATTTCTCAACTTGCCACCTAAAGTGGTGTAAAACCACACCGGTTGGCGGTGAAGGAGATAGACGAGACGACGAAAATCTTCTGTTACAAGCTGAACTTGCGAGAGCAGTGAGCGTCTAATCCGCTTGTTTTAAAGTAGTAGCTTAATCGCGAGATTAAATTAAAACATTTGCATTATATATATATATATATGTTTGCAATGTAATAGCTAAATATTTGAAGACGTAGAACAGAAATTCAGAACAGTCCAACAAGTTGGACTTTAGAGGCTGTACTGTCGGGTATTATAATTTTTGGTTACAAATCGCATTTTCGTTAATAAAATTATTTCGGCGTGAGGTAAAAAACCAACCTTAATATACGGCCCCTGAACTAACTACGATCACCTTAAATCTCTTTTGAAATAAATGATAACGCTCTCCACTTTAAATTGCTCTTTGTTTTCTTCTGTATGATAATATAGCCCCAAAGTCTCTGCAAATTCGATGATTGATTTACTGTAAGATTACTTAATCACAATCTCAACGACATAAAGGACGAACACGCTACTCATAAAATATGCTTACCGGTAATAATTAAGTACTTGAGCGAAGACGCCTGGATGCCGATCAAAGAAGTACTCGTTCAATATAGGATCGTAATTGGCCAACGCTTCTGTGAGCCGCGAGAGGCGCGTTGCTGGTATTTTCTTCAACGTGGCCTTGTAGGTTTCGTGCCTAATGCCGCCGACGTTTAATACAACACGATTTTCAGCGTCCATATTGAGTAGGTTCATATCGGCAACAAACATTTTGCTGGAACAGAAATACGAGAAAATATAAATACACAGATGTCTGATCGATAAGAAACAATTTCTCAGTGCAATATATGAAAGGGAGCTATCTCTCTCTCTCTCTCTCTCTCTTTCCAATCTGGCAATGCACAAAAGAACATGAGGAATTTGTCTAGAAGGAAGTGCTCATGAGAAGATGGGAAATGTGCAGATAGAAGGGTATAGCGCAGGCATGGAAATGACCTTGTTGCTTCTTTTCTTTTTTAATATTCGAGGGAGAATCGTTTAACGTTCCTCTTTCATCTTCCAAAGTTGAAACAAAAAGTTGCGCAAACATTATTATGCACGACATGAATAAGCAGTCAGGCGCAGTCGAGGTTGTGTTCGACTATAAGCTAGTTGCTAGCCTGCGGTAGATGCAAGATGGCGGCCTAGTTAATGCCCACCCAACACAATAAATACGAAAGAAGAAGGATGCGATGCGGAAAAGATAAATATAATAGGCATAGGAAGTGTAAGCCCAGTGTTGTGTTAGATGAAGGGTTTCATTTTAAAGCCGTCAGTATTCTTTAAGGGAACGTAGACTTCCAGCCGCGAATTAATTGTATCAATGTTTTATCTTTGATTATTAATTTAGAATCTATTCAGGGAAAGTGCGTGGCGAGGAGGTAAACGCATAGGACTGAAACCCGGCCCCGCGGCCAGCTAATAAGATCACGCACTCCTCACGCATTTCTCAATTTCTGAATATGAAAGCGGGTTGGGCGATGGGCTTGCAACCAATCTCTGTAATATGCAAAAACCTAGACCGTACTGAGAGCTGTTGTGCCTCTGATGATGATGATCCATTCATGATGCGGGTGAGGTTTTATACAAAACATCATTCCGTATGTAAGTTGCAAAAAAAAGTACACAATTTATTCAAATTGCGTCGGCCATTTTGCTTTTATTGTAGGTGGCCAATTAAAAAAGAAATTATGAGACGCGTGCGTAGGTGCAAACAGCCCCCTAAGAAATTTATTATTGCACGATTTGCAAATAGTAATTTACATAAAATTTTCATACAGATCGAACGTAATTGTGTAATGAGTCTATTACTGTTTGCCATAAGGTTCTATTACATGCGAAACCATCAACATCGTTGCGCATTCGATACAATTATGCATTTCGAATAGATAGCGGTCATTCAACAATCAATAAGTATCAATATTTTAGCCATAACAACCTCCACGACCGAAATAAAGATGACAAAGATGCACATAGCGGCGCTCTCTTAACGTAACAGCAAGTTCCATAGCAAAGTAAAGTCACAAGAATAACAATCAAATTTAGTGAGTGATTTTATAAGTTTCAAGCAAACCTCTGGTCTTAGTTGAGAAACACATCATTCATTAAACACACTTTACATTTACAAAGAAGAACATACGTCCCCAGGTGCAGCACCCGTAAAGCGCCAAATAACCTACAGTTGTCCCCAAGCGCTGAAAACCCTAGAAATAAGATATGCCTCTGTTTTGAGGCCCATCGCCACTTCCTGAATTTGGAGCTCATCCTGCCTTGAAAAGCCAGGCGAGCCTTCTTCGCAATACAACTTTTTAGCTGCATTTCATCACTACTTTATTGCATTAATACAATACATAGAAGCAAACCCGTTTTTTTTTATTTTGTTTCGATTTCAAATACCAAAAAGAAAGAGTAGTTTTGCTTCCGATGGTGTAGAATTTTTTAGATTTATTCGTTCCTAATATTTTCCGTATATCTGCTAAACAATTTTCAACGATATTATTGTTTTATGTAACTCTAGATTACGATTCAAAATTTCAATAACTTTCACAAAATTCAAAAGTTACCAACATATATGAAAAATCTTAGAGAAGCATTCGTGTCGTAGAAACAATCGACAGGCAGCAAAAAGGAAGGCATTGACTAGGCTGGTTGGATTACAGCAGACTTAAATAAAAGTCAGTGAAACGGTAAAGAAAGGATGAACCTATGCCTATAGAAAATTGAAAATCGGCGGGTATTCGGCGACTCGGGGTGCTGGAAAGCGCACCCTCACTATGTAGCGCGCCAAGAGCGCCTGCCGTTGGACGTGCATCCAGCAAAATGAAGAGAACGACGGAAACTGTGAACACCGAACGAGCGTAGGTTATGAAAAGATTTTTAAGTGGTTTATTGTTAGCTCTTCGATTCGAGCATCGTTGGAATTAAAGTAGCTCCTTCAATATGAAGTGTAATCATTGGGAAGGTAATGTTTATTGTCTGCGGTAGACAAATTCGAGTTAATTATATTGATTTGTTTAGAATAACTTGAATTGTTTGAGAATGCGGTTTATGTTGAAATAGAAATCAGATATTTGAATACATTTCACTTAAATTTAGCTTGGTGTTCTGCAAAAATATTTATGTTTCTGTCTTAAACTCACAATGAGTTTTAGGCCTCTGGTAAATGGGCCCCAGGCGCAAAATCAATTTGAGGCTCCTAATAAAGAGGCCTTTATAGCCACTTGCGGAATTTGGAGGCCACCATGACTTCCGAGGCTTCAGGCGCGCGCCCAAAGCAAAAATATCAATTTTAGGCTTTATATTCATGAAGATTACTAGGTTTGCCTAATGGTTTATTTAGCTTTGATTAGATTCAGATACAAAAAATATGTCAGGAACTGTTGCGCGTGCCCCGAGATTCTGAGTGTTCGTTGAAAACACGTCCACCGGATGAGCATATCTTGCTAGTACAAAAAGTATTCTCTTCTTGAAAGTATTAAAACATCGTCGTAGAAAAGCAAATAAAAAATATGCATTTGATTGGATACACAATAAATATGTTTTTCCAGAAAACCACAGCCAATGCACGAGATAAGTTTAATAATAACATAAATATAAATACTTCCGGTAATCATAAACTGCCGTATTCCTGTAGTTATACATTGGGAATGCTGAATCTCTGAATTGCATTATCACAAAGTATGTTTACTATTATTATTATATTCCATATGCAGTTTATTGTCAACGTAAATATGCCATAACCACCATATTGACAATTTAAGTATTATGCACTATCACCGAATGGCTTTTGCAACAGAAGAAACCAACAATTGAATCAACGTTGCACAGAAAACGAAAATTCTCGGAATCTTTTATGTCCACGCCGCATTTGGATTTCGCTTAAAGTACATTTCCCGTTGATTGGCAGCACGAGTAAATACACCACTACAGCAAAACAACACTTCCGAATGGGGAAAGCTCACAGCAAGGGCAAAAAAGAGAAAGCACTACCCGCAAGAGGCACGCAACGCGATGATAAAAATCCGACTAACTTTTCTTCGTGTTGCACACAAGTCACGCATATCACGGCTCGTTGGGGAATTTTATTTATGTAAGTACACTACACAGATCACAGTATTCGACTGAAAACTACTTGCTACATCTTTGCATCTCACATCCTACTTGTAGACTTCATCTAAACATTACTTTCTACCAAAGTTTACAACATTTTTAATTTTAGATATGGTTTGAGACATGCATTTGAGTATGGAGTTGATAGAGGCCTATGTATATATAGAAGTATTTAAATATATATTATATAAAATACACATTTTAGTTTTAATCCTGGTTAATATTAATTTAGCATAATATTAGCGTTGCCTTTCATCCCCCTTTAATCTAGTTAATATAATAAAAATGTAGTAGTTATTTACAAATTGCTGAAGAAATCAATAGTCTGTATAAAAATTATTTTGAAAAGTTTAAATTTAAATATATATATATTAAACCAGAATATTTATAGAAATTTAGACAGAAGTAGAAGAGCTGAAACACATGCATGCACTTCGAATTAAAATTAAACTAAATCGGCGAGTGACCTTGAGTTAATTTATTTTTCGTCTATCATGTAGTCGCTGTATACATGATGTGAAATTAATGAGCTTATAGACGCATTCACGGCCAGTGATATTCCATTTAAAACTAAAAACATCCGAATGGAACTACATCGAAGCGAATATATAAAAGCGGCGAATCAAATTGCACGGATATACATATTAGCGATATATAACTGAACTTATCTACAGAGAAGTACAAAACAAATGCATTCAACTGAACACGCATTCAGGAAAGATTGGAAAATGTAAAATGCATAAAACGCGGTATAATTCATCTGGCATGTCTATAAATAGCGGTCGTGCAACAATCAAAATCTGAAAGCTTTTGGGTGGCACTTTGAAGTGCAGCAACACGAGTTGACCGTTATGTTCGACTCGACTATATTTAGAGCTTCGTCGTCTATTACGCGCGATTAATTTGCAATCGCCAATATCCGAATTTATGTATAGGTATTCTTTAGTAGAATATTTGTGTGGGAAATTTGCAATTGGAATTTCCCATCTCCGTTGTGCTCTCGTCGATTGTTTAATTACACCGTTGAAATCAACAATTTGCTGCATTGCTAATTAAAGCAGATATAATTCGTAATTCGATTAAGTATGTATATAGTTATCTGATCGTCAGAACTCACGGAACCACTGCACTCGCCTCTGCGTGGCTCGTGCGCAACTTTTACGTTCGTACGTAAGAAGCCACTTACCACTCTCGTTACGTAATCTACTATTATTTTAATATTTTGCTGTGAGAAGTGAGCTATTACAGTACTAGTTCGAAAAATTGGCTAAGAAATAGTCTTAAAAGTTACGCAGGCGAAATAATCTCGATATTATTGCGGTACTCTTGTAAACCTCTAAAATGTGGCTTATAATAAGACGGCTAGCTTAACGGAATCGCGTTTTAGGCGAATAAATTCGTATCATAATATCATGAAAGCTAAACTTTCTATCGCTTCTAAAGTAACAAAATCGTGAGATATGAGAGGTGATCAACTTTTGCTTGCGATTTACTCAGAATGACAAATATTCGCGATTTGTCGCTCGATACTTTGCTCTGATTGATCATTTAAAAAAATTAAAAATGTGTGTAAGTTCTTATTAAATTATTACGAATTCTAATGAATCATGTATTACACGTACTGGAAGCTATTCCAGTACTACTTTTGGTTAACGTTAGTCCAAAATCCGCCAATATGTCAACGGTTGAATATGATGATAAAGATTTTTTGCATCAAGAATGTACGAAAGTCATCCATAAACAATTCTCAATAATGTCATTCAAATCATAGCTACCAAAATAAAATAAAATAAATAAATATGTGTCACCACAATCAATCGAATTTGATTTAATGTGTAGGTCAAATAAATAATTACTTGCTTGTTCAAAAACCGGTAATTACTACATCCTTATAATTACCACACGGCGTTTGTATTTCGAAACCCCAAAAATGTTGATTTGAAACGACCACCTGAATGAGTTGAAATTTGGTTGTGTATTCAAATCAAACCAATCGAACAATAACCAACAATAAAATTACATTAAAAACGTCTTTCATATTCGTTTTCCTTAGATTCTTTTCCCATTCCTTACTCCAATCTACAGTTTATTATTCAGATTGCCAACAATCGCAATCGCTAAGTCAGCTCGAAAATTCAAATATTTCCTAGATATCTCCAAAAACCAGGTCACAACGTTTGAGATGTACACTTTTACAGTGTGGATTTTGTCATCGTAAATAAAGCTTTAAGTATAAAGTTAAGTTAGAAATCGACAATGCATTGGAAAGCAGTTTGAATCTTCCACTTCCACATCCACTCAGAACATTGGAAAGAAAGAAGCAAAACATAAAAAGACATCTGTAGGTATTGGCAAGTTCTGGAATTTCCTTGAATTGATGTACAGTGGAACCTCGTATAACGAGCAGTTCACATAACGAGCTAATATTATTTTAAAAACCGATGCGTTTAACGAGCGATGTTTCGCATAACGAGTGACGTGAAAATGCGGAAAACCTAGAAAACTGTTGCATCATTACATTGAGAAGCATTCATCCTACTAAGGAGAAACTATGCGCGCTACAAATGTATTCAATGATAATGCGATGTCGCAATTTTACCAAATTTTAGACCGTCGGTAAAAACAGATGCCTCTAGACAACTTTCTAGTAAAAAGGAATTTTGCATGATACTAACTTGTATTTCGATTTTTTTCGTTTTTTGCAAATCGAATTCTCATTCTAGGTTAGTTTATTCTGCGATAAAAGAAAAGATAAAAATGAATCAAGCTCCTTAACAATTTACATGTATTTTTCTTTGAATAAATGTTGCACAAATCGTTCTTTTGTTGAAAATTTCAATTTTTGAGTATTTTTTTGAAATGGAACGCATTATCGTGTTTTATATTAATCGCATTATAAGTAAAGCTCAGGAACGAATTATGCTCGCTATGCGAGGTTTTACTGTATTATCAATATCCTACTCGGCTTCTATGTTCCTTGGTGGTTGCTCTACAAATATAATGTTGATCAAATTTTTGCAAATAGAGATCTATAAATATAATTCAAAGTTTTCCAATGAATATATAAATCAATAGGAAATATTGTTTGGGAAACGCTGGTACAAATAGTAATATGCTTATGGCAACCTATTTATAGAAACGAAAACAACTCATGGAAGACGTTGAAGAATAACTCTCTATCAGTAATTAAAATGGTTACCAAAAACTAATATTGAATCAAAATAGATGCTTATCACACGGAAATTGCCTTCTCCACAATCCTCTCGATTAAAGAAAGTTGTACAATTGTTTCATTTGCGTCGCTTCATTTGATGTTTTTTTTCTGCTTTCTACTTAGACGTATCACTCGAGAACTTAAAAATAAATTAATTTATAAACCCATCCATACGAGCATTAGCTTGAAAGTAAATCGCGTTTTATTTTGACATTGTTTGGACCAACCTGGAACAGTATACTTCATTCAAGTGGGCGATCAAGTCTGCACGTGAAGAAGCCAAAGATAAGCCCTCGGTTCATGTCAGGTTTCGTCGAGAAGTCTTGTTGATGTTTGCGAAAAGTCCACGGAAGCGGCTAGAGCGTTGGAGAAACGCTGGTTGCGAGGGAGACGGGGAAAATCGAGTACATGAAGGATTGAGATTAAGCGCGAGATTGTTGGAACACTACAGAATGATCAAGCGAGAACGAGAGAAACGTTGCCGCCGCCGCCGCCGTCGCCTCCGCCGCTTGAAGCGAACGCAAGTGCGCAAACAAGCATGGTGGGTGGCATGGTTTTGTGGGAGAGAGGGAAGACGGTTGAATAGACAATAGAAGGGGGAAGATGTGAGAGAGGGCGTTCGGGAGCGGCGAATTAATTAGCGCCAGTCCGCAATCGATTAAGATTTCTCGCGAGATTATGCATGGCAACACACCGGCATGCCGCGCACACCAACTCATAAAATACCATGCCAAACACCTCTGCGCCGACGAAAATACAATAAATTAATCAGTCGATTGCGTCATTGATACACTTACATTAAGCTGTTTCGGCGTGTTCGACAGGATTCGTCGTCTGAATCGGAGGAAATTTCGAAATTGCGAAACCAGGCACAAAACTTAATGCATACAAAAGGTCGAAATCAATATCAAATATTCAGATCATTTCATAACGTGTATCTCATTGCTACATCGTACATTAATCCGAAATCGTGATATTGTCTTTGATGTGTTTCATATTGCATTATTGAAAACATGATGTGTTTCATGCAAAGCACTCCAAAAAAAACATGAATTAATATCTAATCAAATATAGTTTTAACTATCGCAGCATTATAGCGATAAAAACAAATCTTAAATTTAAATTTAAGAAATTTAAACATAAGAATTCAAATATTTTCTTGATTTCCTTAAAAACGAGGTCACAACTTTTGTACTGTATACTTTTACGGGACCGAAACGTTAAAAACACCCGTTACAACTTAGCCCAGTAATATTTCAATACAATACCTCTCAACAATTGCTCAATACTAAGCAATACAAGCCTCAAATCTATGAAATGTAGTAGCAAAAGAAGCAGAATTCAATCTACTTTTGATTCAAACCCATCACCATAATTCAAACTTCCGGTCCATAAGGTAATCTGAATAAACATTTTGAACATTCTCACAAGTTGTTAACGTTTTCCGTCACCCGTATCACAGCTGATTGATCATTACTTCAAATGTTATAAATAATTGCGTTTTACTAGATAACTAAATAAGCAATTGCATCGACTGTGGTATCAGCAAATGAAGAATTTAATCGAGCTTCCATTAATACTCGATAATACGCATAAACATTGCACATAACTGATTATCCTGCAGCAATAAATTATTGCTTGCAACTATGAGGTTGACCGACGGCAAGTGCAAAAATTAGTTCTTCGAGAATCTGCAGAGGACAGCACCTTCCGGGCTACAAATTTCTTATCATGCGGTGGGCAGTTTTTGAAGCACTTAATCACCTATGCGACACACCTAGCCACGGCTCATACTCGGTTCAGCCAACCTCTTGCTGCTCCCTGCCCAACACCAATTTGGCTTACCCCGCAGCAGAGAAGAACGGAGAGACACACCAAGCAACAGAGCGAGTGGGATCATCGCAAAGGTCTGGCGTGCCGTGCCGTGCTGAGTCTTTCTCTGAGCAAGCCGCGCACAACGTTAAGTCATATCCGTGTTTCATAAGTATGAGAAAGACGGAATGCATGTGTTGGAGCAGGAGCTGGCTGCGGCTCTGCTGCGCTCTTGAGCCACTACTCGCAGGCCACAACTCGTCCGGCAAGTGCTGTCCTCTTAGCATTCCGTCGGTTAACGAAATTGGAATAAGCAATACTACATTGACGAAGCATTTGGATGACAAACTAGCCTGGAAGAATCTAATAATGTTGTGATATATCAATCGAAAGTGGAAGTTTATTAATACCCGATATGTGTAGATTCAAACAATGCATCAATTGATGTTTCAGTATTTCCAGTGAGGAACTTAATTAAACTTGGACATATGTCAGTCGAAACTAGATTAAATTCTGCATGTTTTGATATTAAACTCGATAAATTTGATGGCTGTAATACTTAGTAATGAGCAATAGTAACTGCTGTGACAGATTCTATCAGCTTACATAAAATCGTTTAAACTGAGTGATATATTTATGTAGATATCGTATTAAACCGAAAGTAATAACTATGGTGATATATATGAATCTAAAGTGGAATAAATTCTGCTTCTTTTGATATCACACTCGATTGAAATGACTTCTGTGTTACTTAGTAATATGCAAGTGAATGAAGCTCAACGAATATTCGGTCCATCAGCTGTGACAGGTCCAGACCGCGAACGCTACAATACTCGTAGAAATGGGAATACAAATATGCAAATAATTCCGTAACAGGCAAATTTTATTAATGTTGTTATATATCAATTTAAAGTGTATTAAATTCTGCTTCTTCTGATACATGATTCGATTGAAATGCTGCTTGTTTTGCTTAGTACTCTGCATTTTAATATTCGAGAAGTTAATCAGCTGATCTGACACAAGGCAACATCAAACCGCAAGATCATGTAGAAAAGTTCTTTAATGTTTATATAAATAACTTAATAATTTGTGAGGTCTCATAATGATGTTATATACTAATAAAAGAAGAAATGTTCTTGCGCTGTCACAATATCCATATCGAGTGGGGCATCAGGAGATGCAGAATTGTACCTACTAACTATCGATAAATTATTGTTTATAATCGTACCAAAACTATATATTAGTGAACCAAATGTATACAAGCCATGCTTAAAAATATACTCTTGTATTTTTCTGTTGTATCTTTTTGTTCACATTTTATAACAAAACTACTTCTTAAATCTTGCATGTACTTACCACATTTGTTATTTTTGTTTCTTGCAGCAATGATAAATGATGTGCCTCAATGGCAATCAATTAAAATCTTGACTTTTTTCAGTGACTTGCAAATCATGATTTTATAAACTCATTATTATTTGGGTTCATGATAGCATGCATGACTTATGCAAAAGTGCAATAAGCACGATATTGACAATAAGAATGAACAAGAATGTATGTAGATTTCGTGGATTCACTTCAGCGGGCGCACTTCTTGTAGAAATCGGAGGTATCCGTTAGAAGCGGCATCATTCTGGAATAGTTGCACTTTAATTTATTTTTCAAACAAGACCACCGTTTTAATTTATTAACAGTTGATTGTATGAAAATGAGAGTGTGATTAAAGTTTTGATACTTCTCAATGACCAATTTAAACACTATATAAGTTTTCCTCCATCCTATCTGAAAGACGAACTTTCATCCCTAAAAAGCGGGAGGTAAATCGAGCTCTGTTCCTTTAGTGAGATAAATGTAAAAACGATGGTGAATTTGCACATGCGTCATCGTCGAAACTGCACTGCGCATAGTAAACTAAATTCATTTGTTTAATATAGTTCCTTCAAAATGTTAATTCTTGGTCACCTTTAAATACTAACTCTAGATAATTATAATCTTTCATTTATACAAATCCAAGTACTAATTACGAAAGCAGGATATAAAGCGGACAATAAAAATAATTATGAAAATGAGAAGAATTGAAATAAAGATAACAACGTGCTTGCTGTTTGTCCGTATTGTTCGTTTGCATCGTCCGCTGCTTTCCGATGAAAGCATTCAGAATTCCAGAAATGAAAGTTTTAAAAGTGGAAGTACTAAATAGAAAGAAACGAGTGGAGCTTGTAAAGCGAGCATGTAAAGCTCACAAACGGAAAATGCATACCAATAGTCGGCCGGCGGCCGTCTTTCCTCTGTAGCCGATTTGCGTAAAGTTGATACCTTCGTAAGTTGGCGAGCTTTACGGCGCTCAAAATTAAAAAGCAATTAAGATCTCAAGCTGCGATAAAGACAATAGAGTATAGAGAGTACGATGTTGGCTATTAAGATTCAGAGACTGCAAATGAAAAATTGAATGAGTTAATGGAAAACAAGGCACAACGAACCGTCGTTCTCTGGGGACGTCTAACCGTCTAGATTGTGTTCTCCGTTTTGTTATTTTAAACAATTTCAAAGTTATGGTTTTTGAACTTTTTCATCTTTTATTTTATCGTTTACGATTCGACGAAGATAAATAATTTATTCTTATATTCGTTTATATCGATTTGCTTTATCTAAAAAAAAAAGGAAGAAAGTTACGGAGAAGTTTCCACAGGATTCTAATACTTAAACAAATAGTTAAAATGGTATCACTGGTATTACTATTATCCTTTGTTTCAATAATATATAACGTCCATAATGATAGATTTTAGCTCATGAATTTTAACATGTTTCTTATGTATACTTGGTTGCATAAAATATTAAGACTATAAGGCAATCTAATTTCACGTCAGAGGGCGTGATCATGGGGGAAAACTAAAAAACATACCGTGTGATCTTGAGGTAGGGAAAATTGTGTAATTTAAACTTAAGACCCAAGGTAAATTATAGTCAAATATTTTAAAATGTCTGACTTCATCTTATGGGCTTAAATGGCAAACCGTGGGAGGAGATAAACAAAATCACGTTATGGGGAGGAGTTTGATTGCTTTATAATATGTATGTGCTTGTTTTAGATAAACTAATCTAAGGGAGGGGGGGTTAGTCGAAAAAATTGGTATGGTAATTGGTATTTTTCTGAATTTCGAAAAAATTCTACAATACATAGTAGAGAATTCAATTTAGTTTTACATTTTAGAAGTTCAGTTGTTATACGATGTGCCAGTTCTTTGCAAGCCATGCAGCCAGCTAGAAGCATTTTTTTTTTAGGTCTCCTGGCTTAGTCTCTCCTGAAGAGGCTCATTTACCCGACGAACTGTTTCTCCGAGTATTTACCTGACGAACTGTTTCTCCGAGTCCAAGTTGAAGCGGCCCGGAAGGAAAAGGTGAGGTCAAATGCGTATTGCCGCGTTATATGTTTTAAGTAAAGGACAGCAATGCAAGGTTGGATTTAGTAAATGGGACAAAGATTTGCTTTCGGCTCGTGACTGATTACGGCCGGGGTGTTTGATATTTTTACAAAATTCGTAAAGTTCATTATTAAGCGATAGATAATATTCGCCCGTATTGTGCCCGTTTTTCGAAATTTTCTAAATTATTTAAAAACAATTCCGATTTGACACTCGAAAAGGGAAACCTATAGGAGCATAGTTTTTGACAGCTATAAAATTACGCAAAAAAAATTGATGAAAAGCTCAATTAGTGTGATCACAATTAACCACGGCGCTAACATGGAGTTTCCTATACTAGTTTAAAGGTAAATGAGCCTTTTAAGTAAAATACATTGAAAGTTCTAACATGCGTAAAACTAATGTTTAAAAGGTTATAACAGTATCAAGGAAATTGCCATAAACGCAATATCAAATAGATATGACCAATATACCAAATAAACCAATAAAGAAAATTATTTTTCCTGAATATTCAAGTAAGATATTCAACTACAAATAATAAATCTACAAGTAACTCATTATGGTAGATTTGACCAACAGCGGTGATGTAAAACGAATACTACTTTAATATGCACAACATTGATATTGATCCATTTTTCTACACCCATCTAGTTCCATGATTCATTGTTAAAATAATAAAAAATATATGTAGTGAATAAATTACATCTAGCAATTGAGAATGTCTTATTCCCCCAGTATAATCGCGTTGTGTTACCGCTAGATGCAAATTTTCTTGTTAGGCTTTAGATAGTTTACTTAATCGACCTTCATTCTCTTAATGACGTCAAATTCAAAGCAATTACCTTCTGCATAATTATCTAAACTCTTATAGTTGAATTATCTCTTAGCTTAATCTAATAATCTAATCTATATTTCGTTTATACGAAGGTTTGCATTCTTGCGGAATTAATGAACTTTTGACATAATTATATTTAAATGTGAGCATTCTGAAAATAACATTGATTGGATTACCTAAATATGTAAAATCAGGTAATTGCTTTTGGCTTGGTCTATACTTCCTAAGCATTGGTATACTGGAAGGAACAATTGCCATAAAGATGCGGGTGTGCGCTGGAGCCAATTTATCGTACTTGTACTTTTTAGTTTACTTCCCGTACAAGTACTGTATTATTCTCATATCACTAAAGCCGGTACCTTATCACTAGGCCTCTCAAAATGAGTATATTATAATAGTAAAGGGCGCTGCACAACAGCCTGAGAACGAGAATTGCAACAAATCTAGTGATTTTCGATCAATCACAATATTCTAGGGGTATTTAAGTTTCTGATATATTCTGGTCAGTTTACTTAGATCAGTCGTCAACCACTCTTGTGTGGATGATGTTTCAATGCTAAATATCATCAATTAGTTGAGACAGGCGCCTCGTTCTCGTTCTCAGGAGCTTGCTGTGAGTACCCATATATCTAGCAATGAATTTTAACTTCTTCGTTCTCGTTCATTTTTTCGGGTTATTGTGCAGCAGCCTTTACACAATTCCGCGTAAAAATACTTTCTGAGCACTGTGCTCATGCTCCCGTTCATCTTGCCTAGTTAAAGCTCTGCTCAAAAATGTATCAACATTGTTGTAATATAAAATTCTACAATTTGAAAATTTGTGAAAACGTCGCGGTATACATACCAAATACATATTTTTATTCTCCTATCTGAGTAGGTGTTTCATCATGGAAAAAATATCATCGCTAGTAATTAATTGCATAGAAAAATACATAAATTTGTTTGCGTGCAACATAATATTTGCCCACCTAATAGAGCTCCTTTGGGCAAATAAACAAGCTAAATTCATGCCAACGCCATGGAATGACTACTCGGGAGAAGTTCGACATGAAATTTTATTATCATCAACGGTTCATTGGCGCGCACTTCACTCGCTGTAACAATATTTTGCGTTAAATTTGTAATTACTCATGAATAATGCAAACGAATGTCAAACTTGAGCGCGCGCGAGCCGTGTTTGCTCAGCGAAACGAAGTGTATAAATAATGGAGGCGGCCGCCATTGCCTGCCATTTCATTTTTCAATCATTCCTTACGTCGGCTCGAAACCTTTTGAAAGATTGCGAATTACGATTTATGGACCGGCCGAATAATGACGCGACAACAAGCGCCGACCGAAATGTCGTCGTCCCTTTCATCTTTTGTCTTTGCGCGGATATGAGGCTCGCCGGACGAACGTGCGGGTTGCGACGCGCGATTTCATTTCGAAATCGTAATGGCACACAAACAAAAAATCCGCCTCTAATCTATATCAGTTAGTTGCTCGCGTTTTTCATGTTTGCTTTTATTTCAGCTCGCGCTGGTTCGGTTTGTCTCGATTAAGCCAAGAACTGACGCGGCGTGCATATTAAACGCACACATGCGCACATCATGATAATAATGATAAAGGGAGAACGATTTGAATGAGTATGCCGAATGACAGCGACGAGGGCGACGAGTTGCATGATGTGAATGCGAATGCAGCGATCATAATCGCTATCGCCTTATTCCTGACGGCGTTTTTAATAACCACATTTTTACTCTGTTCGCATCTGCTTTACAAACAAGATGGAACGTGGACGACGAACCATTTCCCGTTTCGAAACTCAGAACACGGTTTTCATTGTAGTTCCTATGGTTTTGGCTATTTTAGTCAAATTATAATCAACGTACTTCACATACATAATTTAAATTGAATGCAAATGTAAATCGTAGGCTTAAGAAATCTTTAAACATTTTACCTATGCCTTTACGCGGTAAAGTGCATGAAATCGCAAGGTGTGCATTACGGTGGGCATTACGCATGCGAACACTACCGTGCGTTATGGATAGCAGGAACTAGCATTGCGCATGGGCAGTGTACGTTTTATTTTCCCCTAAAATAAAATGCATACTGCATATGTGCACTGTTTAGCTGCTACAAGCAGAAAGGAGGACTGACAGGGCCCAAGCTTGGGAAGAATGAAGATGTCCAGGTTCTCGTCATCTTTTTGGCAATCTCTTCTATTTGCAATTGCGGTGTGGTTTGGTTCCCCAAGTCTTCTCATGTGACACGATGATTCTTTTCTTTTTATTTTTATATATGAAAAAAATGTATGAGATGACGCATAGAATGCACAATTTCTTAAAAGTGTTACCACATCTGGTCATTTGCCAAGCAACATTCAGCAATTGCATCTGAGATTGAAGTTACATTCATCATCAGCTAACTGACATCAAAACAAGCATAAAAAAGCGATAAATTTGTAAACATCTGGCGTGATTGGTATTTGCCGAATCTTATTATATAAATGGACGGGACAGGTTTGTCTTGGCATTAGTTTACAGCCCCACATTATTCATTTAAACTTTGCGGCCGCTTTAAGTATCGATATTCCAGCGGCGCGGCGTCGGCGTCCAAGCCAACGCGCCGAACACGTTTCAACCTTCAATCCATTCGAATGGCAACAAGTACATTTATTTTTATGGCCCACATTCGGATTTTCCGCTTCTTCGACATTCGCTCTTCTCTTATGCATGCAAGTGTGTGCGTACATATGTGTGCGTGTGGAAAATCTGCACGAGCTCGAGTTCTTGTTGGCAGCACTGTTCCGTCACCCCCGGCATGCCGAACGAACATTTGGCCACAAGAAAAGGCGGTTGCGTCGAACGTGAGGTATTGCTTGTTAGTGTGTATCGGGAATAGCGCAAGGTAATAAAGAATATAGAAAGAGCCATCGCGCACACGTTACGCCCAGTCCTCGGCAACCTTCCACCCTCGGCAGACCTTTAGCGCAATTTCGTAATTAAAACTGAGCCCACCTAGCCGCGGGCAAGCAACCACTCCAATAAATAATCATATGCCAGCGCCGTAAGGCCGACTGACGGATCTGGGTTAATCAAGAGCGTCTCCAAAGGAAATCGTTGCCAAGGTCTGCACTCCGCCGCGTCGCCGACATGAGGCCGCGAGGATCGAGATGAGGTGAATCGGCGGCGGCTGTTGCCCGTCGCTGCCTGCCGCACGTTACGTCATTGTGCCGTTCTCCCAAGCGTCGCGGCGCTGGCTACCGCCCCGGCGTGGCGCATCCCCCGGTGCTCATGCTATTACGTCCTCCACAACTCGCTTCATATCGCCAGCATCCCACGCACCCGGCTTCTCTCACGAACCCATCGCTGCGTTACCGATCATTCGTATCGCGTGCCTCCGTAAGCGTGATATCTATCCACTTTCCTTGGCACGCAGAAAAAGGCGACGAGCATGTGCGAGTATGTGCGCGACGATGGATTTATGTGCAGAGAATAGAAATGCACAAAACGACTACGCCCCCCAATCCTCTATATCCACACGCTCTGGCAGACAAAGGAGCGCAGCAAGGCATACGCGTTTGCGGAAGCTGCGAATGTTTTCCTTTATTCGCATACAGTGGGTATCACAATAGGTGCGAAATGTTACAACTTCTCTGGAAGAAGTTTAATTGTACCATGGGCGGGCACAGAGGGCACTAGTTTCATTTAAAGTTCTTATATAAGACCAAACAATTGAAGAACTATGTTAAATTAGTATTATGACATTTTTTTACGCGTTTACTGATACGATTGCTTTTCGCTCGTCAATATTTTAGTGGCATCGTTGTCTCGCTGTATTTATGCTTTGTTAGTTAGTTTATTGGAGTTCATGGCTGCAAGCTACTTGACGTGGGGGTGAGCAAGTTGTCGGCGGGTCATTTCATCTCAAATCAAATCAAGCAAAAACATGACGACTTATATGGGTTCCAGAAGTCTTCAATTATAATGAAATTTTTTCTTTCGTCGTTAGACTAAAGAATTCAAAATATTCACAATAAGTTAGGTGGTTGGGGGTGGAAATATGTCAAAAAGACGAGTGACCATTCATTTCAAAGGTAATTTTGATAGATTGTTTCTTCAAAAAGATAATTCTAAATTCTAAAATTAGAATGCGTCTTGTGTGAACAGACCTTATACACACTCATTCTTCCATAAATTTAGGTTTTATAATGTAAGAGATTCTATACTTGCAGCAATGGTGAACACATCACTTAATATCAACCATAGATGTAAAATTAAAATAATTCTGTAACGCTACAACCTCTTGTGGGTATTGACCTCCAACTTTCTCCACAGCCCGATTGAGTCTCACTGGTTTTCTTCGTAGTTTTTACATATTATGGGGATATATTGCAAGTTCGTTGCCTTCATATTCCGAATGCAGGAAATGGGTGAGGAGTGCGAGATCATATTTCACGATTTTGGGGCTTGAACACGGGTCTTCTGCGTTTGAACGCAAATTCGCTTACCACAACGCTCCAAATTAAGTCTTTTCGGACCAACTTTTACTCCGCCCGACTGGGTCTTGCAGTTCTTGCATATTACATTTATAAGTTGCTAGCTCATTGACCAATCCTCTTTTTCACTAGAAACTGCGTGAAGAGTGCGATATCTTATTTGCCGGCCACTGGGCCTAGACGAAATTCTTCTTCCGAATGCGAAAGAAAAGTTATATGATTTCTAAAATGCTAAAAGGTTTACGATGGCGACGGACATAGATGGCATTAGTGCAGATCTCTATGACCTTCCTAAACGAATACGTCTAAATTACGGGTTTTCCTATCTCACACAGCGACGGTTCTTTCGTCGGCACTTTCTGTCTTCCAGAATAGGAAGGTGGTTTTTCATGCAACTAATGCAGCAGAGCATTTTGTAGGCGCATGAGCCAGATCCAAGCGACCTTCGAACGGAACAAGGATTTACAAGTGTGTTTCCGAATCAGTTCTAAATACGACAGAAAGTGCCGAGGAAAGAACTGTCGTTGCGTGAGATAGGAAAAGTGGTAGTTTAGATATATTCATTTTGGAAGGTCATAGACATCTGCACAAATGCAAACTATGTCCGCCCCCTTCGTAAAACAATTTTCTATTTTGATAATCATATAATTTTTGACCTTAATATAAACGTAAACCTGCTTCAACATAAAAATTATTACAAACCGACAAACGCACAACATATATATATATATATCGATATATATTGACATTATGACATTTTCATAAAAGTTGAAAAAAGGAAAGCAAAATGCGCTCGAACCAATCTCGCCATTGGAAAAATCAATGAATACGTGCATGTCATGCAACGCAACTATCTATGTACTGTTTACATGCTCATAATGTTTGTAATTCGTTCATCGCGTCGCGCGTTCGTATGCATGCAAGTAAGTACTGCGTCCTTTCTAACGTAAATCTGTAATTCAAATTGGGAAATGTGCAGCAAGGCAATTGGAATTTCATTAGATTCGGTTTTCTGCGGGTGAGACAGGCGTTCCCATCTTGAAACTGGAACTCGAAACGTCATTAATATATATTAAAGTGCATGCAATAGAAACGAGAGGCGGCATTCTTGCACACCGCCAAAGTTCTCGAGGGGCAGCGCTTAGAGACGATGTGTAACTGCTAACCTTAACAACAATATACGAATCGAATGGAATAAAAGAGATTAAAACAAACTGTGCCATGAGAGGAGAAACAAGCACTAGTTATAGACAAAGCTCAGGGGATCATATACTTTTTACTTTGATTTCGAACTATATATATATAGGATATATCCATATTTCGGCTCCATGCAAGTTATGCACACGTACAGAGTGATAGAAGTACAAATACAGCATGAAGTTTGCAAGAAAAGTTATTACTGTTAATGAAAAATATATTTAAGCAAGAACTGCAACAACAACGCAGGATTAAACTGGTACCAGGTCGCTCAAAACAGTAAAAACTAAAGCGAAATGGAAGAGAGTTACCCTCAAAGGATAGAGGAAGTAGTATGCAAATAAAATTGTCCTTTTAGTTTGATTTATGAATTTTGTAAATTTCAAATGTTTACAATGTTGATAATAACATATGAAGCTCAATTTTAAGTTGTTTGCTAGAAGTCTGTAAAGTCACCATTATAACAATCGGATTACCGGAATGTTTTACATTGTTCTGATCTGCTCTGGTAACAGGAAGTAAACTGTAATTTATTATTTTTAAATGTATAACACACCAATGTTCGATGTAAAAAAACATTTTGCCAAACCGACGCGTGACTTGTGTACATAATATGGCGGGTTTGCTGAAATACCACCCGGACTTGTTGAAGTTATTGCATCGATTCACTTAAGGCAAATAATATCCGCCATTTAGCTTTAATTTTAGATAGCGAAGTGAAAAAGCAAATCGGAGTTACAGTTTTTGTAGAACAATTAGTTTTGCAAAACTAAATACTTCCCTTTGGTACATCAGAGTTTATAAACATTTTCTTCAGGATAAATTTTGTGAAATTTTTTATTGATCAAAACCAATTTTGATGTTCTTTATATATCAGGTAAGAGGCAATTCTTGTTTTTGTTTACTTTAACGTCTTTAAAATACTTACACAGATTAGAATTTTGGGTTAAAAGTTGTCTTACTTTGCAAAGTAATAGCTACGCAGTTTAAAGCCGCAGAAGGTTGAAATAAACACCATAACAAAAGAAATTCATTCGAATTCAATCCTATTTAAATAAACAATTCTTGTTCGCTGACGTTTTCCTAGGGTTGGTACAAGAGTGAAGGTAAAAATCATTGTAGCTTCGAAACGAAACCAGATAGAGACACGACTTTGATTCCTACAGATAGAAGTAGCTTTGCACATTTATATATTATATTAACACCCAAACGTAATTCATAGAAATACATTAATCAACCGGGAGAAATTGTGTCTTTGTTTAACAATACATACGTTTGATTCGTTTGTTTTTACTTACTCTCTGAGTCGGTGTGTCCAATACCTTTGATAGCGTTAGTGTAAACAGACGAGCTCGTGTAAAACAGATGACATTTGAAGAATTTGGATGGTAATTAGTAGTGAATAATTCTAAATCTGTGAAACGTTGACAATTCTTTAAAATTACAATAATTAGAATAAACGTATCATCAAACCTAGCTAACTAAAACGGCGTTAGACACGCCAACGACTGCGGAAGTATCTACTAAAAAGCTATCTAAATTCTTTTTTCTATTCACTTTAATATTTATGTACAAAATAAATACAAACTCTCTTGGTTTTGAATTTTTCTGGTTTATTATTTAAGTTAATTAATCACAAATTTTATACTTGACTATCGGAGAATTAATAAGCATGCAACTATGTAAAGCCGTTGTCTGAAGAAGTATACACTTTCAGTGCTGTCAGTCAACGGGAAAACCGTAGACTAAAAACCGCATTAAATATAAAACCAAGATAATAAGAACAATCTGAAAACTATGCCTATGTAGACAATTTTTCAGTTATATTATTAAAAATATAGCATGAAAAACATTCATTACATAAATACCAATAATTAAATTGGATGCTAATTAATCGAGAAAAAACAAACAACCTATTAACTTTTTTCCCCGTCAATTGTACTGATATCAATCATATTTGCTTATCATCATCTTTTAATTGGTGCTGGTCTTCAATACAAGATTTTTCAAGATTTCGACAATATCTCGTGAAAGATCCTTGACAATATCGAGATCAAGTTGAGACATTAAAAATTCAAGACAATTCCAAAATTACATACCAAATATCTTGAATCTTGATGAGATCTTGCTTCATGGCTTTGTTGTCTTTTTCCTCTTTAAATTGCTCCTGTGTGTTTTTA
This sequence comes from Lissagria laeviuscula, assembly GCA_030264695.1. NCBI lineage: Eukaryota > Metazoa > Arthropoda > Insecta > Coleoptera > Staphylinidae > Lissagria > Lissagria laeviuscula. The sequence continues at coordinate 23,284 of JARJDU010040665.1, forward strand.
AATGTTTACAAGCTAATATTAAATAATCACCTGTATTTTTTTTTAAATTGCCATTGTAAATTTATGATAACTTAAATAAATTACCCTACAACACGCATCTCTATAATATTTCCTAATTTAATCTGTAGCTGCATATAATTTTGCAGCAATCAAGCGCCGATGATGACTATGAAATTGATCTAATAGAGAAAGTTGCAAACTAAGAAGTTGCTGTAATACCATGAAACTGAAATTTGTTATGCCCACTACATATTTTGATGTCAAAACGAAGTGGAATAGTAGAATAACTTGTTACACCAGGATGAGGTTATGAAAAAAGCAATACGTTTCTTTTTTTTGCGAAATGAATTCGAATTTTGAAAATGATTTTTATTGATCGAAAAAATGATCTCAGCACAGAACTCTTTTCCAGCGTTTTAACGCATTTATGTTCAGAAAAGACTGCAACGTTACTACTAGTTGTGATCGCTTTTAACATGCTGATTGACAAAACTGAGACATAAATGATGAAGTTAGATCAGTTAGAAGCAAACAAGTTTTGTTTATTCTCTATGTAGAGATTCCAGATTTTCAAGGCATTGTCGAAATTGACCAAAAAAATTTCGTTTAAATTTACCTCAACCCTAAATTCATGAATAAGATAATCTTATCTCTTATCAATTTGTAAACAGATCTAGTTCAATAATTAAAAAAACTAGGAAATTTCCCTAAAAAGCGCAGGTAATACACATTTTTGTCAACACATTTTGACCGTTTTGTTTGGGATCACATGTAAGAAACCGGGAAGGGAAATTTACCAACAGTTCTAGGTTCACTTTTTCCCACGCGTGCTATTGAAACAGAAGGATTGTAAATAGTCAGCAGCGAACCATAATACACACAAAACAAAACCTGAATCGATAGCGCTTTCTATCGCCGTATTGTTATTGGGGGGAATGAAACCTGACGAAACATGTACTAGGCGAGGGTTGCAGGAATGCCTTCAAAATATCTTATTTTATTTTTTCACGGCTTTACTACAGACCATCAGTTGAAATTGAGATGAAAAGACGAATCTAATAATAATATTAAAAATTTTAATAATTAATCATTTCAAATCAAATATACGGATGCAGTATGTTAACTCACGTATTATGTTTAATGCATGCAAGTGTGAAGGGGTAGGTTGGGAACGGAAACCACTGGTTCAGTGGATTTGTGCTTCGCCAGAGGGTGGAAATTGTTCACGAAGGTTAGCAACGAACCAGCGAGAAGGAGTTAATTCTCTCTGTATAGCATAACCCAAGGCAGTGGGGCTTTTTCTACTTTCGCATGTATTATGTAGTTGCAGCGTTTCGTAGGCAGCATAGGGGTAGGTTAAAAGTGTATGCAATGAAATATGTATTTCTTAGTTAGTCCCTATAGCATATGTGACTGCCTGTTCATTTGCCAGAATTTACAGAAGAGGTGGCGAACACTCATACCTGGATTTGTCGGTGGTAGAAGAAGAAAGCTTTCAAGATATCTCTTAGCGCACTTCACACTCTCGGCCTTCTTTCGCGAGTAAAGCGGCCTGTCGTTCTGGAACAAGCTGAACCAACTAATTGTCGACCACCATGGAATATTCGTGATGCATTACGGAAATCGAACGCGGCCGCCGAGAGTCACACGCACGGACTTCCTCCGCACTTCCGCAACTGATTATCATAGCCGCCGAACGGCACCCGCGCGTTCTTTTGTCACCACCATCTCCTCCAGCGCTTAGTCTTTTTGCCTTCCGCGCCGTTTCCGCTATCTCGATGGTCACCTCAGCGCCAGCGAATCGAATCACTTTCCCCGACTCTATCGATGCGCCGTTATCAAACCGATTAGCGAACGCACTGCCTGAATTTATTTATTCAACATTTGGGCGGGGAGGAGTAATGCCAGCGATAAGAGCGAAGAGAGTGCCCGAATACGTCGATAAGTTTGTACGCACTTAATCCCGATTTCGACGAGCGACGAACGCTATTTTCGATTTCGATTCGACGAAACGCTGATTTCTTATATAAAGTATGTATGTTCTTTTCAATGCGCGCGCGTGTGTGTGAGTGTGTATGGGGGTGTGCGTGCGTCGTCGTCTTCGGAGCGCCGCTGGGCCTCCGCATCCGTGGCACGAATACAACTGACGTCGGCGTCGGATTCGGTACGAAATTGACGCAGCCGCGACGCGACGCCGCCCCTTTCTCGATGCGTTATTTGATTCTCACCACCGCCGACGCAGATACACTTTTCCATCACGGTTACTATATTTTCGTTATCCTCGCGCTTAGATCACACGAGTTGTACATGCGTATGCATTCGTCTCGATTGTTTTATCCTCGTTAACGGAAATAAAGGAAGACAATCAAGTGGTTTTTGTTTGTTTCCGAAGCATTTCCGACAATGGATTTGCATAAAGCGAATGCAATTGTAACTTATGTTGAACAATGTATGGGGTACCGTGCATTAGGCAATTAATTAGCATGAATCATTCAACGTCAATAGGGGAATATATATATTCCGAATTTCTATGACAAATGGCCATGAGAATGTCATTAATGCGCTCGAAAAGGGCCAAAAGTAAGTTATTTCTGTCTAAATAGGTAAGTGCTGTAGAAAAGTCATCAATTCTGACAAAATTGTTTGGGAAGTAGCGGGTGAGAGAAGGGGGCAGAGTTTGGGGTACAACCAGGGGTGGATTTAAACACTGGCAATTTATTATGTCATAATTTGCTTTATATTGTTTCTTTTAAAAAATACATTTTTGGGTTGTCGCCCAATCTAAATCTTGGCCAGCTTAAGTAATTGTCTAACTCTTTGACGTGAATTAGCTTTTTAGCACCTTCTTCTAATCTCCTTGATATCTTTATCTACTTGGTCTAGGTATTTAGGTATGGGACTTCCAACCACTGTTTTTCTGCCATTTCTGTTGGATTAGTAATTTGCCAACATTGTACAATGTACTAAACCTTGGAGGCCTAAAAGTCAGCTATTTTCATTTCAAACTAAACACTCCTGGTTTTTTGTATGTTGTAGAAAAACATTTTTACTTTCATGAAACATTTTTTTGTTGTTAATATATATTGTTTTTTACCACTTTGGGAGCAGCATCCTTGGGCGGCTTTCGAAGTGTTTCCTCTGGCGTGCTGCATGGTTTGCGAAGAATGTACCTTTCTTCGCAAATCATCGTAGAACAACTGGATTTGTAAATACCAAAATTAAATTATACAGCATAAAATTTTTCAAACAAAATGACGGCAATTTGAAATAAAACGTTAATTTTTGCTTAAACAAATCGATCTTTAAATAGATATATAAAATAGAAAAAAGGTGCTTATGTTACATAATAGAGAATTAAGTTTTACGTAATGGATGCCAAGAATGAGCGAAATCGGTTGGATAGATCCAGAGATTTTTCGACAGCCAGTTGAAAACATATAGTTTCGTGAAAAATTGAATTAACGGAAGAGAAGAAGAGAAGAAAAAAATATATTTCTGTCTGTAACTTTGAAACAAAAGTATGTACCAAAATATCGTTTTACTACAATATTCTAGACATCCAAAGGATAACAAAAGGCTAATAGGAAAACAAAGAAATAAATGATATGTACTATAAAAATGTCTTATGATAATTGTATATGATGTATTAATATATTACAGATAATCAAACAATTAAATAATGCAACGATGTTATTTCAATTCCTTTCCCAATCGCTTTATTTATAGATTTTCAAATACTACTGACGTACATTTGTCATGATTTTAAAATTAAATTTATTGACTTAAATGGATGATATAAAATATAAGAAACTTGCTAAAACTGCGGAGATGATCGAATATTTTTGCAGCTTGAGTTTTAGTGCGAGGTGCACCACCCCTCGATATTCCAGCAGTGTAGATCGAGCGATGCATTATTGCCGTCGACTAAATTGAATTATGAGCAGCGTTCGCCACTTGACGAAGATTGAAATTGGAAAAATCGAAAAATGCATTAGAGTGAGGAAAAAAAAAGCGGCAAACGCTGAATAAACGTTGGCGAGGTGTGTAAATATGTCCCGCTCGAAATCATTTCCTCATCCGTTTTCATCTGCTCTTTAGTTTCCAAACAATTTTACAAAAGCGCATGCAGTGCTCCATTTTGCTTTTGTTCTTCTTCTTTATTCACACAAATGAATTTAGTTTAATTAAGCTAATTACAAGCATTTACTAGTTATAGCCCGGGTTTATTCCTTGCGGCTAGGAATTACTAAGGACTCGCACTTCTCATGCATTTCCCAGTAATGAATATGGCGATGAGCTTGCAACCTATACCTGTAATATGCAAAAACGGCAGGTCGGGATCACTACGGATTTAATATTACGTATAATTATAACTCTAATCCAATGTGTAAATTAATGTTACTCAACTCTACACAATGAAAAGGCTCATACAAAAATGAGAACAATGAAACAAATGACTTAAATATTTATTAGCATATTTAGTTTGTATTATAATTTCGTTCTTCTGATTTTAATGTCAGCTTGCTACGTCTTCGCATCAACAATACTAGAATTCAAATAAAAGACTCACAACTTCCATTCATTCCATATTTATACCGATTGACAGTCTTCTCATGCATTTACAAATTGAGATTGATGTAAGCATTCCCTAGTTTCTATGCAAATATTTGCTTGGTATACATTTTCAATTTATTGCAAGATAAAACGCCAAATTGAAAAAATAAATTGAAGAAAGCCATAAAAAATAATTTTATTTAGTTCATGTAAATAAAAATTAGAAAGTTAAACAACAACCCTGTGAAAACGAAAATAAAATACAGTATAATTTCTACTTGCTAATATTTTAAATTTCCCGGGCTTTTGATTAAACAGGGTTGACCATACAGCATTAAATAGTAGGCCTTGCATGGTTGATCATAATAGCAATGAATAGTAGGCATTGGTTGCGAATATTTCTAGTCACAAAAACAAAGTTACCTATGACAACGCTGTTTTTTACTGTCATGGTGGTTTTGTAAATCGCACAGTCTTTCATTTGTACTCCAGCTCCCGAATCGTGAACATCTCCAGCCGAATTTTTCATATGTTAACGGTTTTGCCGTTCATATGTTTAAGGTTATAAAGTGTACTGTGGAGATCATCATCTATTTGTGAAATGTTATGTTCAAAAGTTTAATCATGCATTAATTTCGATGATTATGATATTATGATTCTGGCTTTGTTCAGCGCCATTTTGTGTCGAATAATGGCCACGATATGTGACATGCTTTGTTACTTTTAGCAATTTATAATCATTCACAACGATCCAGAAGTTGTAACTCCTTAAACCTACATAGTTTACTTTTTTCGAATTGCATTTCAGTTTTTTGAGAGATATAAGTAGGTTTAGGCAGTTACATTCTCAAGTTGTGAATGGTTGCCCATTCTTGGGCACTTTGTATGTTTTACTGGGGTCATGTCCAATTTTTTATTAAATTTAACGTAGGCAACCAAATTTACAAATTAAGCATTAAATTAGAAATTAAATAAAAAAATTGTTAAAAATTACTAACATTAATTTTACTAAATGTTTTCATATTTGCAGATTTTTCTTTTTAATTGATCAACTAATTACTTTCTTAAAATACAATTTTTCAAGAAATGCTAAAAGTAAATTAGTGTTAATTTGTTCAGTTGGCAAACCTGCGATTGTTTTCCCCCAAAATGTCATACATATTCAGCCATTATTCAGAGTGCTGTCTTCGATAAGCTCGTTGGTCTCTAATCAGCTTTGTTTGAAAACAATTCTAAGTGAAAATCAATCGCACGTAGAAGGTAAATTATATTTGTGTAACCTTATAAGCTTTACTTTGATACACTAACAATACAATATGGCTGATGATTTGCAAAACTACAAACTGCAACTGCAACAAGTCGAAGCTGCCCTGCTCACCGACTCCGACAATAAAGAACTGCAAAAGCTTAAAGTCGATTTGGAGGAGGTGATTGATCTGACTCTTGATTTAAAGAGCAAAGCTGAGGAGGCCGCCAATCAACCCGAATACCGCGAGGTTCCCATCAGCAATCCAACAGAGGAGGATGAAATCACCAAGTCCCTGCTTGCAGTCGAGGAGTTTGTCACAATGACCAAGAAAAAGAAACTTTGGAGAGTTGGTGATATATGCATGGCCAAGTGGAGCGACAATAATCAATATTATGCAGCACATATTGACACAATCAATCCCGATGGTCAGGTAAATGTTACTTTTGAAGCATACCAAAATCGTGGTATTACTACTTTATCAGAATTAAAAGAATTCACAGGAGAAAAGCGGCCGCTTACTGAAGCTGAAAAGCTGAAACGTGCCAAACTGAACAATAGGGAGTACCTCAAGAAGAAGAAGCAAAAGAAGCTGGCGCGATTCAAAGAATTGGAGCAAGAAAGGGAAGCAGAGAAAAACAAATGGTTGGCTTTCAATAATAAGGCAACGAAGAGCAAAAAGGTTGGGCTCAACAGCAAAAGTATATTTGCTTCACCAGAGTCAGTAAATGGACGCGTCGGTATTGGCACGTGTGGTATCAGTGGTAAGCCTATGACAGAATTTAGTGGAGCTGAGAAATACAAGCGTGGGCAATAATAGTAGTATTCTTGACATAAATCATCATGCATGATTTGCTTTTGGTAAGCAAGTATAAATGCTTGTTTTAATTCCATCATATAAATTGAAGCAAATCCAAGACTGTCATTATATTAAGTGAAAATTCCTCATAGTTGCAAACTCATTAAGTTATAATTGCCTATTATAAAATATTTACTTATAGTAGACAGATTTTGGCAGTAAGTCATACATTTGCATAGAATTTCTCAGTTTTATTTAAATGTATATCACATTTAGTTATTATTTTTAGCAAAAACTTTTCATAGATGAATTGTTTAAAAAAATATGCTGCCATGCACTGTATAATAATTCAGATGGGGGTTATTACCAAACTATGATAAAGATAAGTGTATTTTGTTTGTCAACAAATTAATAACAAAATCAAGTACAGCATCATAAGATGCAAATAATTTAAAGAAATTCATGCTTAAATTTGATCTATTTGTTAACCATGTTCTATATTGGGATTAAATTTATTTATACGTTTTTACCTATGTACTTGATTTGAGATAATAATGTAGCTAGATATAAATCAAGCTGAATTTGTATATAAAATATGGGTTCAATACAATGTATAGTACGTTCATCTGAGTAATAGAGCGAGCAAAATTTTTGAATTAAAGAACGCTATCGAGGAACGCTTGGGAGTTTAAGAACGCAGAGCAGAAATACCTGACAGTTCCGTGGAACATTAAAGAACGCAAAAGAGGCCTCGGGATAATTTAAGAACGCACTGTTATTACATTATTTGGTAATATTGATTGAATTTGATTAAACAAGCTGTATTAGGCAATTGTTTTGCATAAGAATATTCATTTTTATGAAATTTTACTAAAGTGGTTTTACCTTTGGGACGAACACCATACTAATTACCAAGGTGACTTTTATTATTTCTAATTAAACTTTATTACAGAGACACATCTAGTTCAAAATGCATTACATTTCTATAATGGGATTGCGTTCCCTATTTCCATCAAATGCCTCTGTACTGTTACGTAAATAACATGCGACATATATGTACATACATTTATTATTAATCTTTTGTTAGAAAGATATAACTTTATTGTAAATATTACAAAATATAGTCTGGTACAGTTTTAAGATTAGATTATATTCTACAATAAGAAACATGGGCATAATCCCTTATAATTATTAATTCGTTTTTTATGAACTATCCATAAGTGAAAATCAGGCATTTTGTAAGTTTGAATTGTGGAAAACGTGTGGTACATAAATAGATATATGATTTTTTTTTAAATATAATCCTAACATTAATATTTGTTTTGGCTATTATTATTCTTTTTTGTATTTCACCAGCATGTCTGCCATCTCTTGTCAGTTTCATTCCGAGGTAGACGAATTGCGTTACTGTTTCTATGAAGAGTTTGACAAGTGAAGTAAAATAGACCAAAGAAAATTGAAATCTTCCATCACAGTTGAAGAAATAGTAATTATTTGAATCAGTTTTATCATACGTCGAAAAATATTACTTTAATTTGTTTCTCATAACGGATATAAGCGAATTAAATTTATTATGTTAGGCAACTTATCATACGCATAATTTTTCAATGCACATTAATTTATATTACGCAAAATTTTGTAAAATAAATTAGATAATTCACCTTGCACATACATATAATAATAAATCTTGAAATAAATTTTAAAATTTCCACAATTAAAAACTAGCAAAACTGTACATTAAATTTAAAAAAATCTTTAGTCAAACTAGTTCAGCTAGTGGCTTGTCCACAATCGATGGTAAAACAGAATTCGTCCGAACTCGAATTCGCCTCAATTCTGTCATTTCCCATATAAATTTCCTGAATTCACATTAGATTCGCGACTGACAAATTTCGTCTCCGTCGTCCTTGGCTTTGTTACTCGCCGCTCACTCTCTGCCTCTTGCATCGCCGCACACTCATTTACAAGCCGCTGTACGTGCGCATCATTCGTATATATCAAGTACCCTGCTTCCATAGAAACAGGATGCTCATTGCAAATCGGTGGTGGTCTGAATGTCTCATCAGACAGCGAAGTCGCTTTTGCATGTGAGAGGCCGCGGACGAGAGCCGAGTGGTTCGAGACGTGCGTTGGTCTTCAAAGCCGTTCGCAACGAGTGCGCTCGTCCATGCAAGTGCTGTTTGTTTTCTTAGTTTATTGTAATGTCATCGCAGGCGACAATGGTTTCGTAAAAAGCGTGCGAGATAAAGTTTCTCGCTGGACGCTATCCAGGAGGAGCGGGCGCCGCGGCCAATGTTTTAAACCTCGCGCGATTTGGGCTCGAGGCATACATCCAATCTGGCAGGCGCAGCAACAAATTCGAGCGGTGGTCTACACAACGAGCACAAGCGCTGCATCGCTATCAAGAGAGAAGCTGAACATTCATGCCTCGTGCGTGTTCCAAGGGAAGCAGCAGCAGCCGCCTGGGCCACGGTGTCGTCGACGCGAACGTTGCTCGAGATCATCGGCGCTTCTTGTTCGTCAGTGGCGGCTGACGCATCAAACATGTGCGCTGTGCGTTTTGATGCCAGCAAGAATTAGCGCGGTAACAACGCATAAGAAACAACGGTGTGAAGCAAGTGTCGTCGGCAGTGGTGCTTGTTGCAAATGTGGCTGTGAGGAGTGCTTCAAAGAGCGTCGAGAGGCTGCTTGTAATAGTCGATCAGGAACGCAGCGCTCCGCTATCTGCATCCAGCAAGCGGGCGCTGAAACGACTCCAAGCAGACGGTGCGCATTCCCAGCAACGCTAACAAAACCGTAAGTTCCTCTCAAATCGTACACCTACAAAGGGATAATACCGTCGATGAAACAGTTGCATACTGAGATTTACTTTCAAACGTCGTTCTGATAACGGCCGCTTGTAGTTTGGCTTTGTGCAATATTGCAATTAACAAATGAATTTATGTATTTATACACCTGGTGGACCAATGTAGTGGGTCAATGTGCCGTTGGGTCGTCGCTGCACTTCCGATTAATGCGCTGACAATCGCTATACACGCTTAATTTATCATTTAATTGATAATTAATCAAATGTGCCGCTTTGAATTTGATCATGAGGTGTGCAAACAACTAATTGTGTTCCTGCTGCTAGTTAATATTCCGTAGAAATTATCAAATTATCAATTCGCATGCATTCTTACACTTTTTTAACATTTTCGTATTAAATTATTTATTGTGTTCACTTCCTTGTCATCTTATCTTTTTGTTTTACTCTCGGCCTGATGTTCACATCATTGTTGATGGTTGCCGTACTCGCCATTATTGTTTATTCCAATGCTTGGTTGCTTTGTGAGGTTATGTTGGCGGTGCTGAAACAAATTTGTGCAATTGTTTGATACTGACTGAGCTCTTATTATTTTGCAGATTACCACAAGGTATAATAGCACAGTCTAAAATCTGCACAACAACGACAGTGATGGTGATTCAAGTGCACGGGTTAGAGACGAGTTGATAATGGCACATTCAAGAAGCAACATGAACATCACTAACCCACTGAAGAAGTTAGTTAGTGGGAACAGAATTCGATATAAAGCTAATGGATTCGATTTGGATTTGACATGTATCCTTTTTAATGTGATTAGAATAAGATTGTTAATATTGATGGTTTCATATGTTTTTCATGTAGTGTAGCAGGTTATGGGGTTGTTAAATGCATTTAATTAATGGTATTTAATTCATGGCTAATATTTACTTGTGAGAACTGGGAATATTTACGAATCGCAAAAATATCTAGTATTCTACATGTTTTATTAGTTATTAATTGGATTCAGCTTTTTTGATAATAATTGATTAATCAATGCATGTATTCACAAGTTTTTAAGTATATCATAGTCATAATCTTGTTTGCAAAGCTTCACATGTTAACATTCTTTTAGTATGTTTCATTCATTGATTGTTTTGAATAGTTTAAAAATTGTTTGTTATTAGTGGTATCTCGCTGAGTTCAATGTAAAACATGATGAATACTAGTGCACATAACTTTTGACTCATAAGGATTGTTTATTGGATTGTGCATGTTGTAGAGAGACAAACGAAATATTAATGAAATCGATAATTTCCTTAACATCCGCACAGATATAACATCAAACATAATTGCGATGGGTTTTCCATCATCGAAAATTGAAGCATTCTACCGTAATCATATCGATGACGTCGCAGAGATGTTGGACCTGAATCACAAGGACCACTACATGATTTACAACCTTTGCTCGGAACGATCCTATGATACGACCAAGTTTCACAATCGCGTCCGAGCGTTTCCCTTCGACGATCACAATCCACCGCGACTGGAATTGATTCGGAAATTTTGCGAGAACGTCCAGTCGTGGCTGCAAATGCACGAACATAACGTCGCAGTCGTTCATTGTAAAGCTGGAAAAGGACGTACTGGTACCATGATCTGTTGCTATTTGCTATACGGCAGAGTCCATCGATGTCCCGACGACGCTCTTAACTTCTACGGCGAGAAACGTACGCAAGACCAAAAAGGAGTGACCATACCGAGTCAAGTGCGATATGTCAGGTATTACGCGCGTCTAATCCAAGAAGATCTCGTGTATCAGCCAGTGCCACTGGTATTAACCGAAATGAAACTGGAGCCGCCGCCGACGTTCGGTAATAAGCAAATGGAATTGCTCTTTTCGATCTATGTAAGTTGCGATGGGAATGGTACGGGTCCAATAAGGAAGCACAAATCCACCGAGGAGGAACTGCAGCGCCACGAACATTGTTATAATGTTAAGTTCAAGCCAAACGTGCACGTGTTAGGAGACATTAAAGTTGAATTGCATAGCAAAAGTAAGATCTCAAAGAAAACCAAGTCGCTGCAGTTCTGGTTTAATACGTATTTCGTCGATAGCGAGGGATCGACATGTGTGTCCAGTGCTAGTGGTAGTAGTGATAGGACTCAACACATGGTGTTCGCCGATTCTGCTGCACATTTGCAAACGACGCAGCAGGACGCGAATGGTTTTGTAAATAATTGTGGACCGAGTAATCCGCTGCCAAATAATAGGCCGTTAATGTTATGTTTAAAGAAGAGCGAACTTGACATTGTTAATAAAAAGGACAAACAACATAAAATTTTTTCGGCTGATTTTAAGGTAAGTTCGGCTTTATTTCTTTTGATACATTGAGAATCACTTCATCTATGTAATATAGGTGATTTTTTAAAAATTATTTTTAATAACAATAGGGTAGTATAAAATGTAATTGAATTATTATAATGAAATCATTGTAAAAATATACATTACCTTCAAACTGGTATAGAAAAACTCCTTGTTAGCGCCCTGACTGATTGTGATCACACTAATTGAGCTTTTCACCTAATTATTATTTACGTAATTTTATAGCTGCCAAAAACTATGCCCCTATCGTTTTACTTTTCGAATTTGGAGTCAGAAATATTTTAAAGGTAATTTAGAAAATCTCGAAAAACGTATTTAAACTTTAGCGGCTTTTATATCGAGCGGAAGGCAAAAATTGCAAATTCGGCTACGTTACGGACGTATAGTATTTATCGTTAAATAATGTACTTTTTGAATTTTGTGAAAATATCAAATTTCCTGGCCGTAAGCAGTCACGAGCCGAAAGCAAATTTTTGTCCCATTTACTCCAGACCATAGTCATCGAAATCCAACCTTGTATTGTTGTCCTTTATTTAAAATATTCGGGGCAATACGCATTTGACCGGAGAAACAGTTCGTCGGGTAAATTAGCCTCTTAACTCAGAAATCGGCAAAGTGCGACTGTCGAGGGCTGGACGATGGGCTAGTGTATCGTAGAACTACCGTATTAGTAAAACCCAAAACTAAATTGAATTCTCTACCTTATAGCTTAGAATTTTTTCGAAATTAGAAGAAAAAAATGCCGGCAACCTGCAAAAGTCATTTTTGCCTAAAAAAAATCTTCATGTTAAATCGAAAAATTATCTGCTGCTGGATGGAGAATTCATTTTTACGTAATGGAAGCCAAGAATGAGCGAAATCGGTTTACTAGATTTTGAGTTTTCGTGACAGCCAGTTGAAAAAATCTCGAGACCATGAGAACAAGCGAGTTTCGATTACTCTTTAATAAAATTATGTGATATTTCTCGCTGTAACTGTAACGCAGCGAAGTTATATATCGAAAAGGACATCATAAGGATCACGAAAATGCTTTACAAATTGTCTCCTAGTTTACTAAACTCGTAATTTATTTCAACGCACAATATTTTTATTCGATATTCTTGTACTAAGCAAAGCCTATGGTTTCAGATCACGCTTTACTTTTTAAAACAAGCTGTGCATGCGGGTGACTCTTGGAGGATGCCATCAATACAACAACAAGAACGTTTTAGCGTAAGTTCGGATGACTCTGGAAGCGATTCATCTGAATGGGATAGCGGTGAGTTAAACAATTTATTTAACGAAGACAACCGCCAAACCGAGGATGAAAACCTTCCCTTTCTTAAATAATAATCACCGAAAGATGATTGTAAATAGTAATTGAATTACCGCAAGACACTAATATTTATTAGAGATTTACATTTAATGTAATTAATATTAGAATAACAATTGTGTACCAAAAGATCAATTAATCCGAATTAGCATTAACTCAGAAGCGAACTTCTATTTTGCATATATTGCATTCCCCCCGTTTGCATTTCATCTCATCAATTTCGAACATTTCTTACATTCCTAAATCATGCCATTTTATTGATTGCTTCTTTATAGTTGTATCATTTGCCATGTTTGGATGATGCGTGCGTGGGTCTACTTTTTTCGTTCGTATTTGTGTTTCTGTGTACGTGCGAATGATGTGATACTGAAATTGTTGCAAAACTAGAGATGTGTTGTTTGTTCATTTTTTTCATGCAGCTGTGGAATATGACGTGAACATGGATCCGAAAGGCGTCGGATATTCAAGATTGTTATCGGAATGTGATCTTTCTACAAATCTCAACGATCTGCACGCTGAATTGTTTGCAGTTTAGACAAATATCGAACGTCGTTAAATTTCCAATCAGTTTGAGGAACGAACCGTATGGCATTCGTTTTGTTTCGTTCGATTCAGAAAACAATAACTTTCGAGTCGCGATCCTTTGAAAATTCAACAAATTGATGTCTCTTGTTGGAATACAATGCGGAATAACTTTAAAATGCGATTTATTATTGTGCTGTTGTGTTTTATTGGCGTACAATGTTTAATAGGGCATACTTTTATGGAATTGTTGGAATTTCATCGGTTTGCTTTGGTTTATTTAATTTAAAGCAATATTATACATCTCGATCATTTTAAAACTGTTGAGGCTATGCGAAGGATTTCCAAATGAAACTCATTTACAATTTATTTTAATGTAAAAATTAAATATTCTGTTATGTTCTAAGACATGCAAAAGTCACGCCGTTGAAAAGTATAATCTTATCTTGAACATGTTAAACTCAAATAATAGCATAGCATAATTAGTTAAGGGATCCATCTTTCCACTAGTTTATACCTTTTTTTTTATATTTAAAATCATTATCTTTTTTATTCTCAGGGCATTAGTGCATTTTTAAAGTACCTCAGAGAGCAAAGCAAATTTTTGGTTACGTGCTCAACGAGCTAATTGAATCGCACAACTTCAGGTTGCTGGTAGCTCCGTTAAGATTTATTTTTCATTTTTATAAATATTTGGGATTGTTTCGAAAATTGCACTCATTTTAAATATAGTGGGAACTTACGGTCAGGCTTTGAAACAAATATATCAAATTCTAGATCAGCCTTTCTCAACATTTGAGACCGAACAAATTCTTAAATTAAAGCTACCCGTATATTAAAGGCTGCTGCTGCGGAAAAACTAAAACTCATAAATATATGCGGGCATTCAGAACAAGCTTCCGAGAACGAGAACGAAAAGGCGCCCGAGAACTGAAACCTTAGCCAAAATTCAACTTTTCCGTTCTCGGGCGACTGTCAGCAATTAACTGCGCATATTTTAAGCAAATTGAGGCATACCCAGGCTTTGCGCGGGCAATGTCATAGGTTAGCATTCCTTCGATACGTTCTCGTTTATTGTGCATCTGCTTTATATTTTTGTTGCCGTTCTCGAGCTGTTGGGCAGCGCCCTTAAGAATTCACACTCCCACCGCGAAGTTTACATATTTTTCCACCACCTATAAATCTTCAAACGCGACCCAATGGTTGAGAAACGCTGTTCTAGATTATAATCGGCAGCAGGTAAGGCAAACTGCGCAGACTCTAGATTTATCGCTGAGCTCGCTCTTCGATCACATCGCTCGAGAGTTTTAGAACGCAGGGCTGACAGCTCTGTAGTATATTAAAGAACGCAAAAGAGGTCTCTGAGGCTTCGGAAATAATTTAAGAACGCACTAAATATGTGAAAAGTGTGTGACTGTACAATGTCAACATTCGTTTTGTTAATATTTTTGGTACTCGGTGCTTTAAATATATTCCGAATCTCATAAAACAAGAAAATCAACCTTTTGTTTCAATTTTATAAACTCAAAACGTTTGTAGTTAGTCTTTCTCTAATCTTAGAATAACTCGTCATGTATTTTCATTGTACGCCAATTTATACATACAATTTGAAAACGTATTTTTAAAAGCCTATTTATTAAATATTTTAATCAGAGCCATCCGTAATACAAGCAGTAGAAGGCATACCATAACAAGATGTGCAGTACATAGGAAAATGTGTACGAAATCCCCGATATTTCTTTAAAGTCGAATATCAATTTCTAAATATTAAATGCCTTTAATCTGAAAGCAATGCAACCAAAAAGCTTAATAATATATGAAGGTTGCTTTAAGTACCTACCTTTAACTACCGGACGTCAATAAGAATATTTGTTCCCACTAAAAAAAAAGGGGGGAAAATGTACCAAAAACAAAAATTTTTTGCACTTTCAGTCATTAATTAACTGCAACTCATTTTTATTCAAGAAAGATTTAATGAGAAATCAAAAGTTTTGTATAATATGTATTTTTGAAGGAAGAAAAAAAAATAGAATAACTTATCGAACATATTGTTGTCATTATTATTCTTGTTGCTACTACTGTGTATATCTATTTTATTCGAAAATTTTTAATTAATTTTTGTTTATGGTTCGTTCGTTATATATACTACTCTTAACATTCTTCTTATTCCGTTGAGTTCTTCGCTTTTGTTATTATTTGTCATTTATTTGATTTTTGCATTCCAGTTATATTTTGATTTCTAATATTTGATAAATTATATTTGGTTTTTCCAGGCGAATCGACGGTCTTATGAGTGATACATACATTTAGCGTGATGGAAACTGTTGATAGTAAAATTGAACAAATAAATAAAATTAAAAAAATGTATGGCAAGACAACCAGCAAACACACATTTTACAACTTCGTACACTTAGCCATGCTAGTATACTTGTGATACTACTTTTAAAGCTGCAGGAATTGTGAAGTGCAAATCGGAAGGACAATATGACATCAATCTTTCGAAGGGAACTTGATGACATATATGCATGTATTTCTATTTATGTCGTTGTTGAATCTGTTTTAATATCAATACGAGCGCTCAAGTGTTGTCCTTTCAATCATCGATCGCATCATCATACTTAATTATAGGTAATTGCATATTTTCAATTCGTTTTATACATAAACTCATGCATCAATTCATTAACGTCATTATATATACACCTTCTCTTCACATCTATAATTAAATGGTACCTGATTAAAATATTTATCTATACATTCTGATTTCCAAATGGATTGACAACATCAGTTGGGTTGATAGCTAAGATTTTCAATAGGAATAATTTATGTCTTGTACCATTTTAATTGAAAATATCGAAAATTTGTGGACCAAATCATATACTGCAATGCATCTTAATTCGGATTAAAGAGATTTACACAGATTAGAATTGAATGCTTTTGGAATCTCGCGTGGTATACATGCGTATACTCATGTATTGTAAATATGTACATTTATTTTAGATTCATAAATGTACAAAAAGAAAAATCATATTTGCTACTTGATTATTGAAAACAAAATATATTTATACCATTTACAAAACTATCAGAGTTAGACATTGAGGGCCAGTTGGAAAATGCAGGGATAACTAAATTCGGTTTAAATTCTTAGTGCAATTACAACTCTTTTAACTAATAGATTTACTTTGATGGTATCAATGCTGCGTTCTTAAATTACCTTGGAGAGGCATCTGCTACCGAGGTAATTTACTAACACAATAGTATGGCCTGCTATTGTTTGTCTCGAAATTGTATTAAAATCAACATTTATTTAATCGAAATGAATTTAATGTCTTTAAATAGTTGGTGTGCACATTCATTTACTTTGCCACAGGTATTTATTTATAAACTTCATTCCGTTGTCTCATTTTGTGTTAAACTTGTGTTATCTCTGCATTGAAAACCGTATTTAATCAATATATGTACATATATTCTCAACTGTAGATATTAAATATAAAATTTGTATAGAAAACGACGAACATTTAAAACATTTCAATGATGTCATGATATGATTCATTTGTGCGTGCTGCATAGATTATAATAAGATAATATTTACTTTTAAATTTAATTGAAAGCGCATAGAATAAGTAAAATTTTATTAAATAATTTGTAATATAACTTTGTTATGGGTCTTTATATTTGTCGCAAGAGAATAATCATTTATTGCAAGTTGAAAACACATCCAAATATCTTTAATAACAATTAATGTTAATAGGGATTTATTATTGTTAAATATTCTTAAAAGAACGAACCTAGATTGGGAAAATGTATATTATACATATATATATATATACTTTTCATTATTTTGCTTGCATTAAGTATTCATCAGACCGGGCCGAGCGATTTATGTTCAAAATGTAGTCAATTTAATCATATATTTAAAGCAAATAATTCAATATGTTATAATATTCATAATTGTCAAAATTCTAAAAAGCAAAAGCAGTCCAAATGTTTGGGATGAACTGGGCATTACTCAGAAAATGGGTTCTAAAATATTTTATTACATTGTTATTATTACTTTCTTGTATGTGAAAAAAACCCATTTCTGAATCAATTGATTCGTTCAAAGTTGAACGTCACCTTTTTCTGTGACTAATGAGTACCCAACGAATTATAAAAAAAAACGCAAATTATTAGTACAAATTATTTTGTTTTATTGTAATAATTTGATCTCATTTTCATTATATATTCACTGTGAATACATACATAAATACATTGAAATGATGGTTTACTAATTATGAAAATTTTATATTAAAATGGAAAATTGCCGTAACATGTAAATATAGTTGATATTGTTTATAATAACTGCAGTGATTGTTCGAAAGGTTATTGATACATTACAATTATCAATCGTAATTTGTTATGTCATAAGGAATTATAAATAAATTCTAGTTTGCAGGGGTAGGGACATCAAAACTGAAATATCAACTGTATTAATAACATAAATTTTAATATTGATTCCACATTTTATGTAAATGGCAAACAGTAATTTCTAATTATTGTAACTATTATTTATTTCAATTGTATATGTCGAAAACTTATATTATTGAATCTCAGTTATATTGCTTATGCCAAATTGAGAACCAAAATGCTTTTAATATATGTTTGATTAAACTCTCACGGTGCCAGATTCGTTATATTAAAATACGAAGGCACAATAAAAATTTGTATTTTCGGTTAATGTACCGAGTAAGTAAGTTTCCGCACAAACAAAATGAAAAAAAAATTCTAAATAATTTAAAACAACAGTGTACATATATCGTTTTCAGACTGGATTTATATCTGCAATAATTAGAATTGTAGGTTTTTGTCAAATATGGCTGAGGAGTTGATGTACATAGAGTATGTGGTTTAATAATGAAGATTTGCTGGTTCAGCAAACGAGAAAACCGAATTAGAATAACAATTAAATGTACTCTCTAATTGAAAGGCTGTTTTAATTATTAATCTAGATATGATTATAAGTGAGACTATAATTATATACTTTACGTACTATTTATTCAATAGTAATAAATATTAACTATAAGTTCAAACTTAGATACTAAATAAATTAGTAGCACGGTATTACTACGTGTATGCAGAATTTTTTTTTAATGCAAAATTAATATAAACGCAATTTCAATGAACGAAAAACCACACACAAATAAGAATTACCATATACTAAAATAGAAAGCAGAAGTTAAATATGTAGTATATATTTCAGATGATTATTTCTAATCGAACTATGTGTGAATACTAATTACATATACTGGATCAGCTTTAAATGTTTTCACTTAAAAAAAACTAAAATTAATACTATGAAATGTATATTTATATATTGCGGAATTGTGGAATTATAAACGTGGTGTAATAACAGGGGGGGGGGGGGGGTATGTCTAGTTTGTGGATACACAATGCGTATTATCAATCATAATGATACGGCAGGCACATTTTTTGCCACCTTTTAAAATACCATGCTTAAAACGTTAATTATTTATACTATGTCACCATTTTGTATATTTGACTTATATGTACTTATGACTTGTATTGTTACAATATTGCAATGATATTAAATTAATTTGTTAAGTGCCAAATCGATAGGATTCTTCGCAATCCATCGATTGTTATTGCTAATTGTATGAAC
This sequence comes from Lissagria laeviuscula, assembly GCA_030264695.1. Classification (NCBI taxonomy): domain Eukaryota; kingdom Metazoa; phylum Arthropoda; class Insecta; order Coleoptera; family Staphylinidae; genus Lissagria; species Lissagria laeviuscula. Next base: position 42,538 of record JARJDU010040665.1, read on the forward strand.
TCCGATTTAAATCAATCTACCAGCCGCACGAAATTATATTTTATTCCATTGAAAATGATTGCTTTTGATTTGTATCGGACCGCCATGTCGATTGATTTATTATTCGAATGCAATTTCTTCATCAAATTCAAGTATACGATCTAAGAATACTCTTAACTTCTTAAAATAAAGCAGCATTAATTTAAATAGTCTAGAAATTGAATTTTGTGGATTCATTCGAACATCTCTATGCAAGTGAATACATTGTATTTATTTAATTTCGATACCATTTCCATATTATTTTAATGTATTTCGCCATTTTATTTTGTAATAATTTTGTGAATTGTTAATTGTAAATTTTAAAGATTATAAAAGTAAAGTATAATAAAGATGAAGTTGTGTTAATGATATGTTGGTTGTTAAATTTTTTTTTAATGTAATACATTACTATGCAATTAATTTGATGGAAACAAAAAAATCTTCATGATAAACAATATGTTTAGCATATTATATAACTTATTGGCAAGCATATTAACTGTACATTCCAATCTAAGGCTGCCTGGACCTGCAAAACACCTCTTAAGAGGCTCATTTACCTCTAAACTGCTATAGGAAACTTCATGTTAGCGTCGTGACTGATTGAGCTTTTTTTGCGTAATTTTATAGCTACTAGATCTTAAAAAAAGCCTATACAGATTAAAATTTTGCGTTATAAGTTGTCTCACTTTGCGATACTACGCTGTTTAAAGCCGCAGGAAGTTGAAATAAGCACCATGAGAATGGAATTTTATTCCAACTCAATCTCACTTAAGTACATTTTTCATATTTGCTGTCGTTATCGTGTGG
>JARJDU010040670.1:0-10416 GCA_030264695.1 Lissagria laeviuscula
ATGAGAAAGCATTCATTCATCAGGAAGAGCTGTTTGTTTCTGCAAAGAACTCATCACTTCATCTTATGAGCAAGAGCTGACATATCTGAAAAACAGATCAATGTTAGATGCAATTGAAAAAATCATTAAGTTTAACGGAAAATGTTACGACTACTTACCAACTGTCTTATTCCTGTAAATTTTATTTCTCAATTCTGATTTTTTCATCCCAGTCCTATCGATCGATGACTTGCACTTACCCCCGTAATGAAGCTTACGTCCCGGTCAACCCGTCGGAGACGTATAAACCTCATATTCACTTACAATACATTTACAATGCTGTTTTTATGTACACGTAATTGATGATCCATCATTATATATTACTTAATAATATGTATTTCCTGAAGCAAACATACCTGCGCCTTAATGACGCCTAAAAAACAACGAAACGTAAGTGAACAACATGGCGGCGACGCCTGTACCAGCGAGAAGAGGTGGAAAACAGAAGGCAATCGATTTGCAGTGTTGCCAACTGTTTTTGAATTTCAGTTTATTTAAAAAAAATGTGGTAAATGTTTAGTTTTGTTTAAATCACATTTTATAACCGTTGTTTTCAAATTTGCTAAATTTTAATGTAGAAAAAAGTTTAATTAATCCGATAAATCTTCTATTTGATTTATAAATTGGTAGGCCTGTCAAAGATGCTGTCAACGTCGGTTATATGCCCTCCAATCGCCATTTTGTTTGTCCATATCCAAGACAACAGCCAAAAAAAAAACGGTGAGTTCGTTTTTGTTTTCTTGCACGAACTTTTTTTAATAAACTTATTCCATATAAAAATACAAAAATTCTTTAAGAAATTATTTATTTTTGAAAAATATATCATATAAAACTTCATTATTGTGTCCCTCAATTACATAAATGCAACAACAATTCGAATAATCCTTCAATCTTAATAATTAAACTTCTCAAGTTTCCATCTTATGTTTATAATTATCTCGGTGATTTATTTAAGTTGCACATTGTGTAATCATATGGAATATTTTCTGTTTATACATAATTTGATAGGATAGAAATGAGAACGTGTTGGGTTACGTCTGTCCCAAACCCATTAGTAAAAAATAACAAACAAAAATAATGATCCCCGGCGCCAGACATCTTGCAATTACATTTTGCAGACTTCGTGCACAGCAGCGCAAATATGTTTGGCGGAAATGCCATAGTGATCCAATAACACGGTAGGTGGTCCTGACCTGGGAACTTCTCTCACAGCCAACATCTTAACAACAATGTTGCGTTCGCAAGCGACAGCTGATAACACAGCCTCTCCAATTCCTCCTTCAGGATAATGATCTTCCACCACTACAATGCGTCCGCCGCATTCAAGAGCGTTCTTCACAATAGCTGCTTTATCTAAAGGTTTAATTGTGAACAGATCCATGACTCGCACGTTAATTTTTGCTTTCACCAACTCCTTAGATGCAGTGATGGCTTCTTGAAGAGTGATGCCTGCACCGATAAGAAGTACTTGATCTGCGTTTGATTTGCAGATGATATTGGCCTTTCCAATCTAATAAAAATAAGAAGAAAAAAAAAACATAAAAAGCATACAAACTACATCATGATTTATGTATTTTAGTAAATCTTTCACTTACTTGGAAGACATGATCATTAGGGTAAATGACATGTGTGTTAGGTCTGTTGGTACGAGTAAAGGTAATGCCTTTAGTGTTTGCAGCTAACTCAATTGCCCTTTCACAGGCTACTGCATCAGCTGGATAGAAGATCGTGCTTCCAGGGATGGACCTGAACATAGCAATATCTTCCAAACCCATTTGTGAAGGTCCATCTTCACCAATGCTCACTCCACAGTGAGACCCAACAAAGTTAACATTAGTTTGAGAAATGGCACCCATTCGAATCTAAGAAGTGCGAGATCTTATTAGTTGACCAGGCCTGGTCTGAATGTCTTACCTGATCAAAAGCCCTAGTAAGAAATGTTGCAAAAGTAGAAACAAAAGCGATGGTACGGTCCCTACATGCTGCCCCAATAGCAACTCCAACAAGGTTTTGCTCAGCAATAAAACACTCAATGTATCTAGACGCATCTAAGCCCTTAATCTTCTCCGAAAACGTCGAATTCTTCATATCACCATCAAGCGCAATAACCCTAGGATTATTCTGTGCAATCTTCACCAAAGCAGTGCCATAAGCCTGTCTGGTAGCGATCGAATCACCAATTTTGTAATTCGGTGGAGAAGAAAGTTTTACATTCGTGATATCTACTACAGGCGCATCATCTTTCAAAGGCTTCTGCGGTTTTAACATGAGCGGTCCTTGGTTCTTTATCAAGGAACGCAAATGGTCCAAGACTCTGTCAGTCTCAGCTCCTAAAGGCTTCCCATGCCAGTTCTCAACATCCTCGATTTTCGGATAATTCTTGCCTTTGTATGTTTTGGCAATGAGGGCAGTGGGTTTGTCTTTGGTAGTGGCGGCAATATGGAAAGCCTTTACCAACTCGTCAATATCATGACCGTCTACGATGATTGCATGGAAACCAGCGGCGTCTAAACGTTTCCTGTATTTCTCGACGTCGTGGCCTAAAGCCGTGGGCTCAGATTGACCAAGTCGATTGATGTCGAACACCACGCAGAGGTTATCTAACTTGTTATGACTGGCGAAGTAGATGGACTCCCAAATGGATCCTTCAGCGCTTTCACCATCACCAACAAGGCAGTATACTCTATAAAATTAATTGATTTTAGATAAGTGGCTAGAAGGCAAGACAGGACTAATGTTTTGACAGAGAATTCGAAGTTAATCAAAACCGCATAAATTAATGAATTAAGATGAAAAGAGAATGTGGAGAAAGTGTGGCCTAGTTTACCATACCTGTAATTAGCTTTGTCATAGTGTTTACCAACGTAGGCCATGCCTGCGGCAACAGCGAGCCCCTGTCCAAGGGATCCTGTAGCGACGTCAATAAAATTCAGACGTGGGGTAGGATGTCCTTCTAGATCGGAGCCAAGTTTCCGGAGTTTCTGGAGTTCTGCTACTGGGAAAAGACCAGCTTCAGCCCATGCTGCATAGAGAATTGGCGCGGCGTGCCCCTTAGAAAGGACGAAACGATCATTGGAGGCGTCCTTCGGGGCGGAAACCTTGTACCTCATCGTGTTGAAAAACAACACCGACATTATTTCCGCGATAGAGGCACATGATGTCGGATGACTGCAAAAAACGACCGAAATTAATCCTCATTTTGAAACTAACCTATATCTTAGGATGTGCACAGTTTGCAAGAGCCGCCATTTTGTTTTGATACGTTTATTTATACACTGTCGCCATTTCCCGGCGTTTAATGGAAAACCATGCGTTGAATTCTATGCGAAATTACTGTTGTTGTCCTTTAAACGACATTGAGAAGTTTTACCTGAATAATGAAAGTCATGGCATGCGCGTAGAGGTCAAATAGGACGAGGTCATAACACGATGCACTAAAAAGCCGGTAAAACAGCAACGCCATGCGGTAGCAACGTGTGTTTTTACGTAGGATGTGTATTGATAAGCTCGAACTAATAAAATACTTTTATCACTGACAAATACTATAATCTACGCTGTTTTTTAAGCTTTATATATACACTAGATATACTGAGCATGTATTTTAGTCAATATCAAGTATATAAAAGCATGAATTGTAAATCCATTACATAACTGAAAGCATGGTATCAAACAACGCGGCGTTGAAATCGATCGTCTGCTCTAGATTTCAAGGACAAGTTTTTACTGTCCCTTAATGTTGACCTGACCCATGCTTATAACCGGTCCTATTGTTTCCAAGAAGGAATTATACTTTTGGCACTATCAAAATTTGTAGACTTACCCAGAATTTGCAGCAGCAGTGGAAGTGATACTATGTATTCGCAAACGATTTGCAATATCAAACAACTCCTGAACATTAACTTCGCTTTGAGGTGACATTGTAGCTGAGGAACGAGTTGAAGAGATTTAAGTACACGCACCACGAAGAGTGAACTGATTATGAACTAGTTGTGTACAACACCGGTGTAGTTTAGTCGCTGTCGATTCTTTATTAACAAAACTGGGGGGACGAGGTCAACTGCGATTATCAAAAGGAGTACCAACCGATCGCACTATTCGTCTCTATTCTTTCTCATACACCTATTTCTAACTAATTGTCTCAACAAATGGTCCCCACTGCTGGTATCGATGCCGGTGCCATTCCACGTTCTCTAATATTTTCATTATATTTCGCGTGCGCGAATTGAATTCAGAACCGGTACCGGCACACATTTACATGAGCATGACATGCATGTGCAATGTGCGTGCGGTATGATTTGTAACTTTTAACTTTAATAACAGCTACTTACTTAGCTAGATACTTACTTACATATTGTATGCGTGGTATACAGCCAAATTTTAAGTATAAATGTACTTAAGTACATTTTATGTAAATAATTATATTCAGTAAATATTTCTACTTACCCAGAATTAGCGGCGGCAGTGCTAGTGATCGAATGAATGCGCAACTTGTTGGCGATGTCTTTCAATTCTTGGACAACTTTGGCTTCCGGTTTGTGGTAGTTCGCCATGGTTATATGTAATGTAATGGCAAATGATGATTGACGAGCGGCGGCTTTCGAGAGACTAAAGCGCGGCCTCGCGGTTCACGACTCGTGGTGTTATCTGGAGGCGCGTTATACGGCGATGATGCTCGCTCGTGACATCATGGACATGGTCTAACTCTGTTCTAAGCATTTCCTTGCTTGCTACTACATTCTAAACATAAAACTTTCCACTGGTTTGGATATTGCTTGATGAGCGCATGCGGGGAATGTATTTTCATAATATTCTCAAAGTATTAATAACTATCTTTATGGTTTTTGTATTTGAATTTGTTCTCTTCATTTCAATTCCTGCCAACCTACCTAAATTGTCCTTGTGGTCTAAACAGTTTGGTGGGAATTAGTGAATATTTGGGAGCATATTGATTAGTGAAATTCATGCGCTGCGCAGAAATTTGAATTTGTTAACTTAGTTGCATATATAAAAAATTAAAATAGAAATTAAATTATACACCCAGAATTTATATATTATGTGTAAATTTAATTATATATTAAATTTTAAATAAAATTAATTAATATTTTAATTAATTAGTAAAATACATACATTAAATAAATAGAATTTTATATTTGTTTACTTGGTTGCATATAGTTAGGTAATAAAATGGTTAATACAGCAAAAAATCAGTATCTTGTATAAACAACGATTTTACATTTTATATTTAAATCTGATTGTAAATTAAATGATGCATAAAATTAATTTACAATTGATTTATATATAATATTCTGTTTTAGAATAGGCATTACTTTGTAATATGTATTTCAAATACAAGTTAATTACATTAAATTTCGTGTTGTTTAATTAAAATTTGAAGCATTTTTAATTTCTTGATAAATATATTAAGTATTCTAGTGCCATGATAAATAATTCATAGAAGTAGTATCATCACATGTCACACTATAGCTTAATGTTAATAAAGTTGCCTATATTATATTAAAAAAAAAATTATTTGATAAATAATGCGATTGTTCACTACAATTTCCATGAAAATATTTCATTGGCTAAAATATTCTTGTATATATTTCAGCAGCAGTTATTGAAACAACTACTTTGACGACTAAAATGCTTGCTTCATTCGATAATCGATCAAACATAACTACTTATTGATCATTAACTATATAAAAACGAACTCTTATATTAGTCCAAGTATAATATTAATCACCCAATCAATATTTAATAAATTCTAAAATTAATGAAATTTCCATATTGCTTTATTACTATTTCGCTTAATTCTTATCAATAAATACTTAAAGTAACGATTAAGTAGGCTCCAACTATGACTGCGATAAGCAAAACATTGTCGATAACGCTATGAAAAATAAAATATTTATTTTCATTTATAATTATTAGGAAATATGCAGCGTCACGCATGTCTAAGTTGCTAATTCTTAAATCCTTATCATGCCATGCTTTTCATAATTTTAAATAATAAGTTAATTCGCAACAAATTAAAATTGATTCGTTCCCATCGAAATGAGAATAAAAGTCAATTCGTGCTCGAGATAGAAGATTAGAAAAGAAAAGTAATCTTGTAGTACATAGTAATTTTGTACACTTTACATTATACACACCATTATAATAATTACTACGGCCTTGATTATTTTAATTTTTATGAAACCATCGATAGAAGCAATTACTGGAATTAGTCGTGGATGAATTATACATTAGTAACACCTGACATGATCAGTATACACTATTCTTAATAAAAAATCAATTATCAATAAGTTAAAACACAAAATTTGACTTAAAACATGCAAAATTTTAATATCCACATCTGTCAAACAACATTAACATTTATGCATAGAATTAATAATTAAAATTCATCATCAAACACCTTCAATAATATATTAACAAAGTTTATTCATACATGTTATACATAAACAAAACATTATTATTACATTTACATTGGTTTTGGTCTAATTCTCAATTCATCATAATAAACCTAACAAATCACCGCTTTCGATTTCTTAGAAAAGGTAACTAACAAAGTGACAAATTCACTAATACTAAAATAGGCAAAGAATGAATAATCACTACATTGTAATATAAATAATAATTATTATCAGTTTGAGATGATTCTGAGTCATTCAGTTGTATCAGAAATTAATTAGATTCTTCAAAATACTGTTTGCTACCAGTAGGATCAGGCTTCATAGTTTTCTTACCGGGTTTCCAGCCAGCTGGACAAACCTCTCCATGCTCATCAGTATACTGAAAAGCTTGGACAAGACGAAGAGTCTCATCAACAGAACGACCAACAGGAAGATCGTTGATTGTAATCTGTCGCAAGATACCTTTTGGATCAATAATAAACAATCCACGGAATGCAATGCCAGTTTCCTCGTCCAAAACTCCATAATCCCGCGCGATTTGCATCGATTTATCAGCCAAAAGAGGAATGGTCATTTCCCCTAAACCGCCTTGCTTGCGAGCAGTGTTTACCCATGCGAGATGACTAAAATGACTGTCGGTGGAAGCCGCAATGACTTGGACTTTGATATCTGCAAATTCTTTGCTGCGATCGGAGAATGCGATGATTTCCGTTGGACATACAAAGGTGCTGCAGCACGAGGTACAAAAATCAAATTCAGATAGATACCGGATGTGGTGTAACATATAATTAAGTTACTCTCTATTATGAAGAGATAGAAGGAGATGATGGTAGAATACTTACAAGTCCAAAGGATAAAAGAAGAAGACGACGTATTGGCCTCTATAATCCGAAAGACTGATTTCTTTAAATTGACCGTTGATCACGGCGGTGCCTTTGAAAACAGGCGCCGGTTTCTGGATTTTTGCAGACATGTTTGAATCTAAGACAATATTTCATCATTACATGTGCATGGAAATGGACGGTGCTATTAATATGCAGTTCTCTTGGGATAATTTTAACCGCTACCGGTAAACATGTTATTTAAAGGTAATTATGGTTACATTAGGTGATATTACTCACATGCGGTTTTGGAACGATGAGACGAATGGAAGCGATGAAGTTGCCCCTTTGAGTGTCGATTGAAGAATGGATTTCATGCGCGCCGAACGGATGGGATACCGGGCACCGGCTTGGCAAGGGAATATACAATGGTCGAACACAGTCATAAGCTATATATATATATATATATTCGTAAATCGCTCGCATACACATAAAGCTTAATATATACTACTTCTACGCATTCATGGGTATATATTGTATGTAGCGTAATCCATTCTTTTCTAGCGCGATTTTAGCACGTTCGCTATATCTCTACTCTGCGTGCGCACAGCACAATCCTGCGACGACGCTATGAAACCTTGAAATCTATCAACAGAATGTATAGTTCAGCAGCACTGCAGCAGTGGGTACGTATAAAGTTTCCCTGCTTAAATTACAAACTACTGCTTCATATAAAAAATGCTCCAAATTTGTAAATTGGTGCAATTTTTCTCTCAAATTTGCTTCCAAGCTAATTCAAAGTTAAACAAGATGGCGTCGATTCAAACATGAAACAAATGATGAAAGGCGGGAAAATGAAATATGACATTTGAGCGGTTGTCAATGCTAACAAAATGCAAAACGCTTTCTGCATGAATTAGTTGAATGCAAGCATTGCGGTTTTGTTTCTTTGATTACGTATATCAATTGTTTTTATGGTAACTGTAACTATTTACATGTTCAAAATTAACCTCAAATGTGTAAATGGTAATACAATCTTCGCTTACTGACATTTGTAGCCAATATTCTCTAATTAACTTTATAATGTAATTACTTATGATGCAATGCATAATTTTTTAAAGAGAAATTAATATAATAATTAACTTATTTTAATATGTATATGAATATGCTGCAACTTTAATTTTATAAACTTTTATGTACATATGTATATTTATCATAGATATCAATGGCAGGTTAGTAATTTATTATCAAAAGTATTATCAGAGGTACGGTTCACAGAACTTACTTAAACTACTTAAACTCAATTTGCATTTTACTGCAATCAATTAGTTAAGTAGTACATGAGCAATTGATAACTAAGCGAATTACCTATATGCTTACCAGTTAATATTTATATAAATATTATATTATAATGACAGTATTTATATAAATGCAAAGCTCTATCTGAAGTAATTTTTACTGTAAAGTCATAAACTTAGATTATTGTTCTAAGAGATATCTTGTTGAATAGAAAGAGCAGAGCAATATCACGTTGTGTGCTTGTATTTCGCAACGTTTAAATGTCCTGACGTCAGCTAATAATTATATTGAGATATTATACTTAGTTCATACGTAATTCTTACTTTAAACATTTTACCATATAGATATTGCCTTATTTTATTCAATATATATAATATTATTATATATAGTTTACATCAGCGGTTGCCAAAGTGATGAGAATATTTCGCTGGTTCCAGAAAAATGTGGAATATGCTTACCTATCATCACTTTATGTTTTAAGATGCATTAAAACATATTAGTGGTCAGTAGGATTTTAATCATGAATTTAATAGTCCATGAGATTAAAAAGTTTGGCGACCGCTGATATTATGCGTATTGTACTTATATGAACTCATTCATCATGTCGAAATTCTATTGAAAACGATGAAAAATTCATGTGAGATCAGTAACACGTACATCTTTAATCTTAATCTTATAATCAAAACTTCTACGTGATATAATAATGGTTAAGAGGCTCATTTACCTCCAAACTGGTATAGAAAACTCCATGTTAGCGGGGTGACTGATTGAGATCACTATGCCACACTCATTTTACTTTTTCGAACTGGAAATATTTTAGCGGCTTATATATCAAGTTGAAGGCAAATTTTCGAATTTTGTAAATATACCCTGGTCGAAGTCAGTCACGAGCCGCGAAAGCAAATTTTTGTCACATTTACTTAGGCCACAGTCATCGAAATCAAACCCCCACATTTTATTTGCTGCCCGATTCAACCCTTTGAATTGGAGCTTAATCGATAAACCTTCTATGGCGCTACAACCCTGTGTGGGTTCTGGCCTTCCAAAAATTTCTCCTCCATACTTCCCTATTTTTCTATTTTTTTTCTAGCTTTGAAGCATCCTTCAAAACTCCGTCTTCCTATCCAAGCTTCGACCTGCTTCGTGTTCTTCTTCCCTGCAGTTTGGTGTTTAACAAGCGATAGTGTCGCTTTAACAAAATGGCGGCCATTTTGAAAGAATGACATATTATATCTGTCATTTCCATGGTTTTCCAAAATTAGAAAACCTAATTAAAAGAATATGATTTTATATAAGTAGATTTGAAAGAATATCATTCTGATACCCAATAAGAATTCTTTTGATAATTGTTGTACATTGCACTTATTGCACTTACTGCATTGCAGAGGAATATGTTACATTTACATGCTGATTAAACTATGTTATCACTGATATTAATTAAAGAGTCTTATATCAAAAGCAATTGATTTTCATCTACATCTACAAAGCATTTTGATAGATGTTTGGCATGATTTAATTAAAGATTAATAAAATACACATAAATATAATAACAAGCAACAATAATGTGCGGGAACTTTTCATATGAAAATAACAAAACGCATTAAAAATTCAAATGCTTGAAACAAACGACTTTTTCATTGCAATTCGATGAATACACTTGCAGCTGGCAGTAAAGTGAAAGAAATAAATGAATCATTCGATTGTTAAAAACTTACTAATAGCAGTATAATTATAATTGTAAATACACTGTGTATAATATGTTAAATCACAGTAAGCTTGTTATACACCAATCCCAGCGGCCAGCAAATAAGATATCGCACTCCTCGCCATTTCCCAATTCGTAG